>CAUYLG010056413.1:0-17094 GCA_963573385.1 Cacajao melanocephalus
GCCTTTTTGCACTGGTTTCTTCCCATTTTTGTGGATTTATCCACCTGTCGTCTTTGTAATTGCCAACTTTCAGATTGGGTCTGAGTGGACGTCTGGCTTGTTGGTGATGAAGTTTTTTCTGTTTCTTAGTTTTCCTTCGGCAGATGCCCTTTCCCCGCAGAGCTAGGCTTTTCCGGGTTCAGCTGTGCTTACTGTGAAACTCTCAGTCCTCAGCACTTCCAATTGCTGTTCTCCTTGTGGTGATGGGACCAGCCGAGCCCGACTCAAAGGGCACCCAGTCCTGTATACTCCACACTGAGAAGCACCGTGCCATGCTGGGGCGCTGGCAAAACAACTGCACCAGCCAAAAGAGTCGCGCTGGCAACCTGAGTGGCTCCTCCATTGGGTAGCTCCCAGTTTGTGGGAAACAGAAATTCGTCTGAAATTGCGGTGTCCACACGCTCTCTGCGCTTTCATTGGGAGCTACAATCCTGAGCTGTTGTTAATTGGCCATCTTGGATCTCTCTCTATAGTGACTTTTAAAACTAATTCCTCCAAGAGATGATGCTAGTTTTAGTAGTGTTAGCAGGGAATATTTATTTTGTAAAAGTCCAAATATCTGATTTTGAATTTCATTTGGAAGTGCATCATACTAGAAACCACCTTAAACTCTTATGTTTCATTTTTATGCAGTTTTTATATGTCACAGGTCGAATCATATCCTTTATAACTTGATTATATATTAAAAAGAATTATATAATAAAAATTCAGAAGGGATATCATTTGCCCATAAGACAGTGTTATTTCTTTCACCTCCAGAATAATTTAAGATGTATTTGGAATTGATGGAGGAAGGGAACAAAAAAATTTGAAACTAGCATCTTGAATTTATTTTTGCAAAAGGAGTAAGATTTAGAATATTAAAATGAAAAGTTGTATTGTTTACAACTTCTAGTTTCCCTACCAAAAAAATAGGCAATTTTTGGGGAGAATTATGATGAAATTAAATTTTTTGTATTCACCAGTTGTTCTTAACCAGAGAATATGTTTTCCCTTCTCTGCCCTACTTCCACTGCTTCCTTTTTCTCTCCATTTGACAATTACTGCATATAAAGAGAATGTTACTGATAAAGGAGTATATTGTACATATGAAGTAAAATTGCTGAACTGCAGAAGAAACGTATCAACCATTCTGTATATTGAAATTACAAATTAGATTACTTCACTAGAAAAAGTAAGTGTTAGCATGAAATATTTTAATAACCAAATTTTCCCCTGGGTTTACTTTTTTCTGTAGGACTTTCTAAATGGGTACGGCAGCAGATTCAGCACCATTCAACCTTCGAAAGTGCCCTAGAGTCCTTGGCCGAATTTTCCAAAAAGCATCAAAAAGTTCTTCATGTATCCATAAAGGATAAAATAAATATACAGGACAATGGGTCCACACTTGAAGTGACCTCTTTAATGGACAGTACCCCAACTTATTTATTGGAATCAGCAAGTCATCTATCACCAGAAAATTTTGTGAAAGATGAAGCAAAGATGTGTGTCCAGGAACTACAGTTTCCTGAAATTATTACTAAAAATTCACCTCTACCAAGTGGCATCATCTCCAGAAAGGAGAGAAGTATGAAAAGTTCTGCCCATTTACCTTTGTTGGAGAAGTCTTTCATTGTATTTAGTGAAATGATATTTATTTGGGTATAGATTAATTTCCTTAAATATGGTAGTTTGTAATACAAGGTGTTATCATAAAGTAGTGAAACAGTATGATGTATTGTAATGGAAACAAACATTTGTCAGGAGACCAGAGTATATTTTCTGGTTTTCCACTAACTGGCTTTGCTACTTACTACCTTTGTGATCATGAGCAAGTCATTTGACCTTTTTGAGTCATAATAGGAAAAAAAAATGCCTACCTAGCTATCCCTTCAGGTTGGGTTGTAAAGGTCAAGATTATAAATATCACAGCATCGTAAAGTACTATATAAGTGGTAGATGTTATTCTAAAGGTATATAAAAATTTGGCCTGATTTTTTTTATATAGATACTTCTATATGAGCTTCTTTTTCTATATAGCTAGTTCTCATGAACTTATTTATTTTTAGAAGGTGAGGCATTTAAGTGATGAAAATAATATTTTAAAATATTTTAGAAATAATCATCTGTATCAGATTGGCAAACTGTGGCCCATGGGCCAAATTTGGCCTGCTGACTGTTTTTGTAAATAAAGTTTAATGAAATGTAGTCATGCCCACTTATTTACATATTGCAGACAACAGCAGAGTTGAGTATTTATGTGTATTGCATTAGAACAGCATAATTGAGTAGGTGCAACAGATATATTATGGCCCACAAAGCCTAAAATATTTACTATCTGGCCTGTAACAAAAAAGGTTTGCCAAACTCTGGTTTATACCATTGGATATAAATTCAGTTAATTCATATATCCGAGGCAGGCAGATCACCTGAGATCAGGAGTTTGAGACCAGCCTGAACAATGTGGTGAAACACCATCTCTACTAAAAAAAAAATACAAAATTAGCTGGGCGTGGTGGTGGGTGCCTGTAATCCCAGCTTCTTGGGAGGCTGGGGCAGAAGAATCATTTGAAACTGGGAGGCGGAGGTTGCAGTGAGCCAAGATCACACCATTGCACACCAGCCTGGGTAAAAAGAGTGAAACTCTGTCTCAAATAAAAAGAAAAAAAAATTTTTTAAACATTTATTTTGTAGTATATATTTATAAATGTCATAGTGAATTCAAATAACTTAGCCTTAAAATTGTCACCTTCCTTATTTATTAAATAAAATAATTAGTTTAGGTAAGCTTTTCTCAGTCACTGGTTAGTGGATTTTCAAGGCAAATGTTTACAGCTTGTTCCCTCCTTTACTCAGCCCTCTTCCTCTTCCCTTTTACTCCTCCTTTCCTCATTTATTCTTGAGTTTCCTGGTGTGCAATTTTGTAGTTTACCAGACAACGTTATAACTTGGGCTAGGAGACACTAGAGACCTAAAATTTCTTTCAGAGTTAATATTCTGTTCCAAGATTAAAAATCCACTAGTGTTCATCGGGGGCTCTAAGTTATGTATCCTATACAGTTATTTAGGTATTTCTAATAAATAATTATTTTAACTTAACAATTATTATGTTGGCTAGGAGCAGAAAGTTAAAGCTCTTAAATTCTTGTATTCTTAGATGATCCAGTATTCCTGGAAGAGCCTGTCCAAGCAGTGAAAGCAGAAAAAATTGTGATTTCCAGATCCACAAGCCCAACTTTCAACAAACAAACAACGAGAGTAACTTGGTCGAGCTTTAATTCTTTGGGACAGTATTTTACTGGTAAAATACCAAAGGCAACACCTGAGCTCGGGTCATCAAAGAGTAGTGCCTCTAGTCCTCCCAGTTTCAAAACGGAAAAGATGGAAAGTAAAACTGTTTTGCCATTCACTGATAAATGTGAATCCTCAAATCTGACAGTAAACACATCATTTGGATCATGCCCTCAATCAGAAACCATTATTTCATCATTAAAGATTGATGGAACCCTTACTAGAAAAAATCATCCCGAACATCCACTCTGTTCTGAAGAAGCCCTAGATCCAGACATTGAATTGTCTCTAGTAAGTGAAGAAGATAAACAATCCACTTCAAATAGAGATTTTGACACAGAAGCAGAAGATGAATCTATCTATTTTACACCTGAACTTTATGATCCTGAAGATGCAAATGAAGAAAAAAATGACATAGTCGAAACTGACAGAGGAAATAGATTGGCTAACAATTCAGATTGCATTTTAGCTGAAGACCTTTTTGAAATTAGAGCTATAAAAGAAATGGATTCAGCCAGAGAAATGAAAGCTGAGGATTGCACAGATACAAAGTTGAATGGAATTCTGCATATTGAAGAAAATAAAATTGATGACATTGATGGTAATGTAAAAACAACTTGGATAAATGAATTGGAACTGGGAAACACTCATGAAATAGAAATAAAGAACTTTAAACCATCTCCTTCCAAAAATAAAGGTATGTTTCCTAGTTTTAAGTAATAATACTTAACTCTTAAGCTGTAAACATATGTCATCATGCTTATGTTAAACTCTGTTGTAAGAATTTGTACATTGAATAAGTGGCATACTTTTTAAAAAACTATTTTATATTCAGAAATGTAAATTCTTGAGTTTTGATAAAGTAATTCATACAAAATATTTTCCTCTAATAAGTCTTCCTTAGCTAAATGCGATTTAAAATTAAAGATATTTAGAGTTTTCTGGGGCACTTTTAGTTTCATGTAAATATGTGTATTAGGTGGTTCTCTTCATCCATTTGTTTTCATAGTGATACATACATAAAATACATTTGTTTATCATGCTGATAAATAGCAGTCTAATCTAGTCACACTTTATTCATATTTCACTATAGATTTTACCTCAAATCAGTCCAAGATTTTTTTAGAGATCATCATTTGTCTTGAAAGGTTTATTTCTGCCTACTTATAAGTAATTAAGAGAAATTAAGAAAGTAGTATGCATTTTTAATTGAAATTGTTTTACATTATTTGTATAACAAACCTAAAATCAAACACGTCATAAACAAATTGATATAAAGATATAAAATGCCAAATGAAGTATTCCAAATTTTCTATTCTAATTATTTAGCTTCATCATCATTGTGGAAAAAAATATTAGATCCTGCCTAGTATTATATATTTTCCCTAGTGGATCAGTGAGTAACAAGTACCAAACACTAGATTAGAAGGTAATTTCTACATTGTTTAGAAAGGATGAAACAATTTCTCCCCTTTGGTGGTGTTCTAGCATAAGCTTTAGTTATGCAATGATTAAGATAGAAAACTTTATATATAAATTTGATAAGCAAAACCACATTTATAGCTGCAGCCAAAATATGTTTCCTTAGAGCACAGTAATCTCGTCTGTGAATTTTGATCTTGGTTGTGTTTTTATGAATGAAGCTTTATGTCTGATCAGAAATGATTATAAAAGATGCTCATCTCTGACATCATTCCAAAAATACATTCACTGATCTTTTTCTAAGAAACCTCCTTTATTCACTGGGCATTAGGACTTTTTGTGAGTAATTTGAGTTGAAATTTTATGAGCTACTGAAGAGTTTTGTATGGCCTATTATTTTCAAGTCAAAATTCCCAGTAAGGATTTATTTTACATTTCATTTGGATAAATGAATTATTATATAGGCATGTGTTTGCTTTCATTTTCAGACATTTAGATTTATACAGCTTGTTTCCATAGCATTTGATGTTACAACTCTAAGCATAGTTCAAAGACATTTAAATTGACAATTTACCAGTTAAAGAATTTAGAATATATTAGATACCATCTAGTATTGTATATTTTTTCTAGTTGATCATTGAGCGATAAGTACCAAATACTGGTTTAGAGGGTAATTTCTACATTGTTTTGAAACAATTTATCTCCTCTGGTATTACTCTTAAACCACAGATAGGGATAGAAGGCTAGTGGAACGCATGAATACCTGGTAGAAGACAAGAGACTTGGGCTCTATACTTCGCGCTGCCTCTAATTTGCTAAGTCGTATTGGCAATCACCACGTCCTTCAGGGAATTAGTTTCATCTGTAAAATGCAGAAGTTAGTACTATAAAATCATACAAATTTCTTTGTGCTTTAAGAATTTATAACTTAAAGGAATGTCTGCTGATATTATTCTGAGTCAATTTTCATTTGCTTTTGTTCCAGAACGCTTAAAATAAAGCATAGTATTTCATAAAAAATGTAAAATGGCTCTTACTCATTTACATTTAGGGAACAGTGGTGATGTGGTTTGGCTGTGTCCCCACCCAATCTCATCTTGAATTGTAGTTCCCATAATCCCCACATGTTGTGGGAGGGACCCCGTGGGAGGTAATTGAATCATGGGGGTAGTTGCCCTCATGCTGTTCTCATGATAGTGAGTGAGTTCTTATGAGACCTGATGATTTTATAAGGGGCCTTTCCCTGCTTCGCTCTCATTCTTCTGTCTCCTGCTGCCCTGTGAAAAGGTGCCTTCCACCATGATTGTAAGTTTCCTGAGGCCTCCCCAGTCATGTGGAACTGTGAGTAAATTAAACCTCTTTCCTTTATAAATTACCCAGTCTCTGGTATGACTTTATTAGCAGCATGAAAACAGACTGGTGCAGATGATATGACTATGTGCATAATAACTTGGAAAGCTAGCTATTTGTTTTCACAATGCTACAATTAAAACATTTTGAGGACTTTTGAAGTTACCTTTAGAACTGGTAAATGACATGAGAAAATTAAGTATATTATTTTATAGTCATATCTTAGTGTTATTACCCAACTTGATCTCAAATGCTTTTCCCTTTCCCTAGATAGATATGTTTTTGTTTGTTTGTTTTAGACAGAGTCTTGCTCTGTCACCCAGGCTGGAGTGCAATGGCATGATCTCAGCTTACTGCAACTTCTCATGTCTCCGCCTCCTGAGTAAATAGGATTACAAGTGCACACCACTGCATTGGGCTAATTTTTTGAGACGAGGTTTCACCATGTTGGCCAGGCTGGTCTTGAACTCTTGACCTCAAATGATCCACCCACCTTGGCCTCCCAAAGTGCTGGGATTACAGGTGTGAGCCACCGTGCCGGCCTAGATACTTTTTATTTTTTCCAAAATTTAATTCTCTTGGAAGCGAAAAATTATCATTACTGAGAATGTATATAGAAATGTGCCACAAGCTTTTAGTAATTCCAAAAGGTGTTTCAAATAATTTATACAATGATATCACTGTTGAAACAGGTGTATATTCTCCTCAGATCATGACTTTAACCAAGATGATATTCCAAGAAGTAAACTACTGGCCTTTATAGAGTAGGATGTAGGCCATTTTCATTACTGGTAACATACTTTTTAAAGAAATATTTATAGAGTTAAATAAGTTAAAACATATAAAAACTTTTAAAAGAGCACCTGGCACATTGAAAGTCATTATTATTAGTAGTAGTATTTTTAATAAGTAGATGAATCATATCTGGACTGCACCCTTGCTCTATATGATATATAGATATATAGATGATAGACTGACAGTAAAGAATTCTTAGAGGAAAGAAGAATTATTTGGCTGGTTTATTTTTTAAGCTTTTGAGATATATAAGGTAGACATTGTTTATCAGATAATTTATGGGACACATTCAATGCATATGAAATAATTATCTAATACTGAATTTATTCAAGGACTGAAAGTATATAGAACACACAGGCTGCAAACCAGGAAAACTACCAGTTGGAGAAAGGGCTTTATTTGTGGAAGAAAGGTACAATGTAAAGAGTAGATGTTTCATGACTTGATTAAATTGTTTAAAGCTTTCTAGAATTGTGTTACAAACTATTACTATGTTTCTATTCACTTAGTTATTACATGGTTTTAAATTTGGCACTGTGTCTAAGTTCATATAAGGCTTTGTTGTTATTCTTACGATCTTTCTATTCAAAACATTAATTTTAACAAAAAGCTTTCCCCCATCATTTTTCTGCAATTGGGCTTTTTGGTATTACTTTCCTATAATAAAACACATTAAAAATATTTAATTCTTTATACCTGCTTTTAAAATTTCATGAAATCAAAGTACCTGTTATAAAATCACTTGAAAGGCTGGTTATCTTGGTCATCTCTAAGTGATGACATTCTTTTTGTATTTGATTACCACACAATTATTCTTGCACATGCTCTTTTAAACCTCAGATTTCTCAATGAGTTACACAAGAATTTAACCTTTATGAATTCTCGGTGATTTATTGTCTATTTCCATAGGTAAATGTAGTCAATCTTTCACAAATAGATAGTAGCGATGAAAGTTTTGATAATCAAAACAATTTTTAAGACCACATCAAACAGTGTATGTAAGGAAGCTAAAACTTTAGTGTAAAATAACTGCAGAGCTATGAAACATACAATAAAGAACATTACTTCAGGACATAGAAATTTGGAAAAGTGACCAAGGCTTATGACCCTCTAGCCCTAAATGATTTTCATGTCTCAAAAAAAAAATTGTTTCTTAAGTTTCATTTGATAGAACCATTAGCTGCCTAGCTTCCTGTACTCCACAATGGAGCCTTGTTATAATATACATGGGATCTGAGCCAGTGGATCACCTTATTGGTAAGACCACCTTATAATGAGGTGCTTTCAGTAACTAAACCCTCTTGGACCAGGTCCCAAACAACCCATCTTACACCAAATTCCACTCTGTAATAAACAAGCTTCAATGTATTAGAAAGAAAACAAAAGCTATATGAAATTTACTGTTCCCAGAAATTAACCTTTGAAAACCTGATGGTAAATACTGACTAAAAGTAATGTGTAACAAGGCATAATTAGGTAGATATTTTAGTACGTTTTATAATAACTCTGTATTTTCTTGGCTCAGTCTTCCTTTTTTTGGGAATTTATATAATTTTGATTATCTTAATGCTTTTCCCTAAATTTCATCATTTCACATGAAAATATATTACATTAATATTTACAGAATTCAATATTAAAGTTTGATTTGGCTCCTTGCTATTATAAAGTACAAAACTGTACAAGTGGCATATTATTTCTGTAAACTAGGTGCCATCATCTTTTATATATGATTCATATATAGTTGAAAAGCTTTACAAGTATTTAGTAGTGGTTTGTTATTATATTAGATGGAGTATTGTCTTGGTATATTTTTTTCTGTTTTTCTAACTGATGTTAAAGTTAACTGTCTTTTCAAAATGTTAATCTTTTTTATCTGTTGTGAAAGGACCCAAGTAACCTGCCTTGCTAGTCAAGACTTTATGGTGTTGCTTATGGAGCTGAATTATTACCTAAAGCAGGAGGACGTAGGAACTATAAAAGCTTACTTTGTACCATTTTTAGTATCATTGTTGGAGATAGACATAACCTTAAACTAAGGAATTTTATTTAGATTATAGGCTCACCTAAATATAAATTACAATAAAGTAAAGCTGGGCACAGTGGCACACACCTGTAGTCCCAGCTACTTAGGAGGCTGAGACATGAGGATCGCCTGAGTCCAGGAGATCAAGGGTGCAGTGCGCTATCTGGACAACATAGCAAGATCCCATCTCTTTAAAACATTTTAAAATAAAAATTACAATAAAAAAGTTGTTATATTAATATGTATTAATATATTTCATGAAATATATTTCATAATATATTGACACCTCGATATATAATATGATATATTAATATGTTTCAGTCTTTCAAGTTGATTGGCAGTAGTTGATTGGCAGTATACATGACTTTTGTTGCCATTAGACTTGGAAATATGTTCCAACTCCACCTGCCAACTTACTTTAGGCAAGTTATTTAATCTCTCTGAACTTCTGTTTTTTCATCTTAAAATAGGAATAATAAGTAGATCAAACATGAGAATCAAGTGCAGAAGAGTATATATAGGAAGCTCTTTTGCATTAGACAGTCAAGGGAATAAGTTTGAGTTTTGCCCTGCAAAACTTGGTCATTTTACTTTACCTCATTGAGCCTCAGCTTTGTTTTCTACCAAAAAATAGTGTGCAAAAATAAATAAATAAAAAGTTTGTTATTGAGGATTATTTGGGATAACATTCAATGTGTAAAAGTGCTTTATAAATTCTAAAACACTGTTCAAATACTATTAGGAACCTGTTAGACCTGTTAGAATTTGGTCCACATGCTGAAAAACACTTTGAGCTTTTTATTTTTAAAAATCTAGGCAGGGCGCAATGGCTCACACCTGTAATCTCAGCATTTTGGGAGGCCAAAGCACACAGAGCACTTGAGACCAGGAGTTCAAGCCAGCCTGGCCAACATGGTGAAACCTCGTCTCTGCTAAAAAACGACAAAAAAATAGCTGGGCATGGTGGCAGGCACCTGTAATCCCAGCTACTCAGAAGGCTGAAGCAAGAGAATCACTTGAACCCAGGAGGCAGAGGTTGTAGTGAGCTGAGATTGTGCCATTGCACTCTAGCCTGGGTGGCAGAGCAAGACTCTGCCTCAAACAAACAAAAACAAAACAAAAATTACTAGTTATTGCTTTATTAGTAAGACTTTAAATATTATGATTTTTCTATTTTTGTACCTCATATTTTATATCTTAAAAGTTGTACATGTTTCAAACCAAAAAATATCATCAAGAGAACACCAGAATCCATGGATTCCAATGAAAACAAGTCTATGTTAGATCTATAGGGGCAGGGATTTTTTTTTTCTTTTTTTTTTTTTTTGGGTCTGTATTTGTTGTTGTACTCCAACACCATATTTGCTGACCAAATGAATTGAACGTTTTATTAAACTTCTCAGCCCTCACATATGCCTATTTCATTTGACCAATTTCTAGACCCTAGCAACCTTTCTCTATTCCAAACTTTTTATTCTTATTACCTGAACCGCATTAAATCCCCCATACTTTCTCCATTCCTATTTACTAAACCTTTATCCCTTCGATTGTGGGCCAGAGATTTTCTTTTCTCTTCCTTTTATTCTACAGGATGTTCCTTTGCCAACTTTACCTACAAAAAGAATGTTGGACTTTTGTAATTTTGTTTGAGAGTTCATGAAGATTATTTTAACACAGTTGAGTTCTAAAATATGAATTGGACTTGACATCAGCTAATTAATTAGCCTAAATATCAGCCTATTTATAAAAGCCTTTAGTCCCATTATCACCCTGGGACAAAACAAATTTTTCCTGCCTATGTCCCAAGGTAATATGTATTACATGATATTGCAATTAATTGTGTACAAGTCAGTCTCTCCTGCACACAGTGACCCCCTAAGGATAAGAACAGCTTTCCATATTAGTTAGTATTCATTCATCCATTCATTCATCTGACATACTCTGAGAGTCTGCTTTGCATCAAGAACATTGCTATGTTCTAGGGATACCAAAGTTGAGTAAGAAAGGTACCATATTCATTAGGAATTCATAGCCTAATTTATATACAAGTAAACACTTATGCAGTGTGGTACAGTATGATGAGAGCTGTAATAAAAGAAAGGCACACAACAGTGCTTTGTTGGGTATATACATTTTGGTAGGTACAAATTATAGTTGTGGTAGAGGATCTATAGGTTAACAGCAAAAGTCATTTAACACAGAAAACATCCTGACAGACTTTCTTTAATTTTTTAATGAAAAAAATGCTTAATTAAAAAAATTATAAATTTATATTTATATAAAAGTATAAATTATAATTGATATTTATACATAATATCAATTATGTTTATATATAAACTCTGTCACTCAGGCTGGAGTGCAGTGGTGTGATCTTGGCTCGCTGCAACTTCTGCTTCCTGAGTTCAAGCAATTCTCATGCCTCAGCCTCCCAAGAAGCTGGGACTACAGGCGCATGCCACCATGCGCCTGGCTAATTTTTGTATTTTGTGTAGAGACAGGGTTTCACCATGTTGCCCAGACTGGTCTCGAACTCCTGAGTTCAAGTAATCCCGCTTGGGGGGACGGGCATGGTGGCTTATGCCGGTAATCCCAGCACTTTGGGAGACTGAGGCGGGTGCATCACCTGAGGTCAGGAGTTTGAGACCAGCCTGGCCAATATGGTGAAACCTTGTCTCTGCTAAAAATGCAAAAATTAGCCAGGTGTGGTGGCAAGCACCTGTAATCCCAGCTACTCGTCAGGCTGAGGCAGGAGAATTGCTTGAACCCAGGAGGTGGAGGTTGCAGTGAGTCAAGATCATGCCATTCCACTCCAGCCTGGGTGACAAGAGTGAAACTTCATCTCAAAAAAAAAAAAAAGTAGTCCCCCTGCCTCAGCCTCCCAAAGTGTTAGGACAGGTGTGAGTCACCATGACCAGCCTTGAAATATGTTCTTGAAGGAGTACCAGGATATGCTGTTTTCCCTGATGTTCCCATCTCCAGTTCTCTTAGCCTCTGCTCTGAATTATTGTGTTAACTAAACTAATGGGAACAGAACAAGAGCATAGCAAATACATCTTCTGTGGTGATTTAGTGCATAGCTTTCACAGCCATCACTTGATTCTCAACACAGCCTGCCAAAGGTCAACAGCACAGGTGGTGTTATCCTCATTTTACAAAGGAGGAAAAAGAAACATAATGAGACTACAATCAAAATCATGCTGCTCTTTCTGCTAGTCCATAATGCCACAGTGTGTTGCTGATAGATGTTTGTACTTTATATTGATGTTAGTCTACCTTTGTTCTCCAGAATCTCTTTATGAAAGGCATAGTCTTGGAACCTGAAATCAAGCTTCATTATCTTACATTTCAGAATCAACATATAACATTGTAATAATACTAAATGAAGATACATTAACTAGCATTAAGGAGTATGAGCTCCTTGAGAGCAGAAGCAGTGGTAGAGCATGATATACTTATGGACATGGAGTAGGTGCATAGTAATTTTATTTTTATGGGAAGAAGGAATCTTCTCAAAATAAGCAGAACTTAATGGGTTTGTTTTAAGTAACATTGATAATTAGTGGCATTAGAGTCAGAACTAGTACCTTGGTGTCCTAACTTCCAATTCCAGATTCTTAACACCTTACCAACTATCTAATTACCGGCCTCAGTTTCTTGACTTCAGCTCTTGTGATTTCACCTCCATTTCATCCACCCATGTTGACTATATCTTAAAACTTCCTCACTCATGTAACCATGAACACTAGCATACCTCTCTCTGATCACCATCCTGCGTCCTTCCAGCACTCATTTTATTACTCCCTCCATTGTCTCCAAGCCTGTTAGCCTCCTGCAGTCTTCAAAATGAAGTAAAAACTCCATATGAACATATACCAGGCTTTTCGTAATCTGGGCCTACCCAACATCTCCAGCCTCATCTCCTGGCCACCCTTTGTGAACTTCAGTCCTAAGAATTATTTTAAAAACAGACCATGTTGGCCAGGCACAGTGGCTCACATCTGTAATCCTAGTGCTTTGAGAGGCCGAGGCAGGAGGAGCTCTTGAGGCCAGTAGTTCCAGACCAGTCTGGACAACACAGTGAGAACTTTATCTCTACACATACACACAAAAAAAAAAACCTAAAAAAAAATAATTGGGTGTGGTGGCACACATCTGTAGCCTTGGTTGCTAGAGAGGCTGAGGTGGGATACTCCCTTGAGGCCAGGGGTTTGAGGTTTCAGTGAGCAATGATCATGCCACTGCTCTCCAGCCTGGGTGACAGAGCAGGATCCTGTCTCTAAAAGACAAAAACAGATGCTGTTTCATATCCATCACCTTTGCTAAAGCTCTTCCACCTGTGCAGACGTCCCTTCTTCTTTACCTAGTAAACTCCAACACATCCTGAGAAATTCAATTAAGACATTATTCCTCTGGAAGCTTAGCATGTCCTCCTGATGTAACCTGATGTGGGAAGCTTGGATTAAGGGTACCTCACTTACCTTGACCCCCAGGATGTAACTTCAACATCGAATTTTCAACACTATATTAAAGTTGTCTATTTTTGCTTGTTTTCTTTACCAGACTTACAAGTTTGTACAAGGTAAGACTGTATTTGTCAATCTTGCACCTGGCACATGGCTTAAAATAGTAAGTGCCCAATTTATAGCACTATTTAGTTCCATAAATGAACTAAACCATACTATTTTTTTTTTTTGAGATGGAATCTTGCTCTGTTGCCCAGGCTGGAGTGCAGTGGTGCGATCTTGGCTCATTGCAACCTCCACCTCCTGGGTTCAAACAATTCTTCTGCCGCAGCTTCCTGAGTAGCTGGGACTACAGGTGCACACCACCACATCTGGCTAATTTTTGTATTTTTTTAGTAGAGATGAGGTTTCCCTATGTTGGCAAGGCTGTTCTCGAATTCCTGACCTCAGGTGATTTGCTACCTCGGCTTCCCAAAGTTCTGGGATTACAGGCAAGAGCCACTGTGCCCAGCCAAGCATGCTACCTCTTTTTTTTTTTTGAGATGGAGTCTCACTCTGTCACCCAGGCTGGGGGGCAGTGGCACGAACTCGGCTCACTGCAACCTCTGCCTCTCAGATTCAATTGATTCTTCTGCCTTAGCCTCCCGAGTAGCTGGGATTACAGGCATGCCCCACCACGCCTGGCTATTTTTGAATTTTTTTTTTTTTTTTTTTTTTTTAGTAGAGACGGAATTTCTCCATGTTAGTCAGGCTGGTCTCGAACTCCCGACCTCAGGTGATCCACCTGCCTCAGCCTCCCAAAATGCTGAGATTACAGATGTGAGCCACTACGCCCAGCCCCAACCACGCTATCTTGAAACTGACTGCTTTTGTTTTGGCACTGCTTCAATTTGTTAATATTTTTGTTACTGTTTTAATAGAGTATTTTACAAGTCATCTAGTTTCTTTATGTTAAACGTGAAGTAACTAAGACCCAGAGAGATTTAGAACTGAGACCAACATATTGATGGCAAAACACCACATCATTTTTAACGTGGCTTAGTTCTTATTAATTCGACTTTCTCAAGGTATTCTTAGGGAAAGTTACAATTGTAGATAACCAAAAGGTTAAACAAAGTGAAATACTAATTAAAAAGCCACTCAGGCTGGGTGTGGTGACTAACACCTGTAATCCCTGCACTTTGGGAAGCCAAAGTGGGTGGGTCACTTGAAGTCAGGAGTGTGATACCAGCATAGCCGACATGGTGAAACTCCATCTTTACTAAAAATTCAAAAATTAGCTAGGTGTGGTGGCACACACCTGTAATCCTAGCTACTTGGGAGGCTGAGGCCTGAGAATTGCTTGGACCCAGGAGGCGGAGGTTGCACTTAGCCAAGATTGTGCCACTGCACTCCAGCCTGGGCGATACAGCAAGACTCTCTCTCTCAAAAAAAAAAAAAAAAAAAAAAAAGCCACTTAGTCACAGTCTTTATGACTGCATGTAACCATATAATTTAATGATAATACTTGTTTTATTGTTACCACTATGTACAATAATTCTCCATAGAGTTGCCTTCTGATTGGCTAACATACATCCACAACACACCTTAATAAGTTTACACAACTGGCAGCATTTTTAAATGAAATTAATTTAATTGTGGTGTGATACGCCTTTTCTTTTTCCTTTTTTTTTTTTTTTTTTTAATTATACTTTATGTCCTGGGACACATTTGCGGAACATGCAGGTTTGTTACATAGGTATACATATCCCATAGTGGCTTGCTGCACCCATCATCTACATTAGGTATTTATCCTAATGCTATCCCTCCCCGAGTCCCCAACTGCCAGACAGGCACCAGTGTGTGATATTCCCTTCCCTGTGTTCATATGTTCTCATTGTTCAACTCTCACTTATGAGAAAGAACATGCGGTGTTTGGTTTTCTGTTCCTGTGTTAATTTGCTAAGAATGATGGTTTCCAGCTTCATCCATGTCCCTCCAACGGACATGAACTCATCCTTTTTTGGGGCTACATAGTATTCCATGGTGTATATGTGTCACATTTCTGTATCCAGTCTATCATTGATAGGCATTTGGGTTGGTTCCAAGTCTTTGCTATTGTGAATAGTACTGTAATAAACATACGTATGCATGTGTCTTTACAGTAGAATGATTTATAATCGTTTGAGTCTATATCCAGTAATGGGATTGCTGGGTCAAATGGTATTTCTGGTTCTAGATCCTTGAGGAATCATCACACTGTCTTCCACAATGGTTGAACTAATTTATACTCCCACCAACAGTGTAAAAGCGTTCCTATTTTTCCACATCCTCTCTAGCGTCTGTTGTTTTTTGACTTTTTAATGATTGCTATTCTAACTGGCACGAGATGGTATCTCATTGTGGTTTTGATTTGCATTTCTCTAATGACCAATGATGATGAGCTTTTTTTCATATGTTTGTTGGATGCATAAATGTCTTCTTTTCAGATGTGTCCATATCCTTCACCCATTTTTTGATGTGTTTTTTTTTTTTCTTGTAAATTTGTTTAAGTTCCTTGTAGATTCTGGATATTAGCCCTTTGTTAGATGGATAGATTGCAAAAATTTTCTCCCATTCTGTAGGTTGCCTATTCACCCTGATGATAGTTTCTTTAGCTGTGCAAAAGCTCTTTAATTTAATTAGATCCCATTTGTCAATTTTGGCTTTTGTTGCTATTGCTTTTGGTGCTTTAGTCATGAAGAGGAGCTGATGCCAGTCCTTCTGAAACTATTCCAAACAATAGAAAAAGAGGGACTTCTCCCTAATTCATTTTATGAGGCCAGCATCATCCTAATACCAAAACCTGGCAAAGACACAACAAAAAAAGAAAATTTCAGGCCAACATCCTTGATGAGCATCAATGGGAAAATCCTCAATAAAATACTGGCAAACTGAATGCAGCGGCACATCAAAAAGCTTATCTATCACGATCAAATCGATCATCCCTGGATCCAAGACTGGTTCAACATGCACAAATCAATAAACATAATCTATCACATAAACAGAACCAATGACAAAAACCACATGATTATCTCAATAGATGCAGAAAAGGCCTTCCATAAAATTCAACACCCCTTCATGCTAAAAAACTCTCAGTAAACTAGGTGTTGATGAAACATATCTCAAAATAATAAGAGCTATTTATGACAAACCCACTGCCAATATCACACTGAATGGGCAAAAGCTGGAAGCATTCCCTTTGACAAATGGCACAAGACAAGGATGCCCACTCTTACCACTCCTATTCAACATAGTATTGGACGTTCTGGCCAGGGCAATCAGGCAAGAGAAAGAAATAAAAGGTATTCAAATAGGAAGAGAGGAAGTCAAATTGTCTTTGCAGATGACATGATTGTATATTTAGAAAACCCTATCATCTCAACCTAAAATAAGCACCTTCAGCAAAGTCTCAGGATACAAATTCAATGTGCAGAAGTCACAAGCATTCCTATATACCAATAATAGACAAACAGCCAAATCACGAGTGAACTCCCATTCACAATTGCTACCGAAAGAATAAAATACCTAGGAATACAACTTACCAGGGATGTGAAGGACCTCTCCAAGGAGAACTACAAACCACTGCTCAAGGAAATAAGAGAAGATACAAACAAATGGAAAAACATTCCATGCTCGTGGATAAGAAGAATCAATATCAAAAATGGCCATACTGCCCAAAGTAATTTATAGATTCAGTGCCTTTCCCATCAA
>CAUYLG010056414.1:0-183738 GCA_963573385.1 Cacajao melanocephalus
TAGAACAAGAATCCTGTTCTCTCTCCCTCTTTTTCTTCCTCTTTCTTTCTCTCGTACATTCTTTTTTTTTCTTTCTTTCACTCTCACTTTCTTTCCTCTCTTTTCCTTTCTTTCAAAAAATAAAAAAAAAAAAAAAAGAAATAGGGTCTCTCTCCCTCTCTCTCTCTCTCTCCCCCTCTTTTTAAAGAGAGTGGTCTCGAACTCCTTGCCTCAAGCTGTCCTCCCACCTCAGCCTCCCTTCCCTCCCAAGTGCTGGGAATTTAGGCATGACCCACCACACCCAGCCAAAATTGAGTCTTTTATATGGCTCTATTTTTTTCTGGTGTCATTAGTCAATCGAATTGGTATAATTGCTAAAATGCTATATTAGTTCCGACTTTCAACAACCCTTCAAAGGAATTGTGAATTGCTAATACAGTCTAAGAGTTATTTAGGAATCTGATTCCTTCCCACCCTTAAAATTAACTCCAATATCTCAAGGGACATCCTTACATGCTAGGCTGAGAGGGTGGTGAGTGGTGGTTCTTCTCAGTCTGAACAGATCTCTAGTCATTCTAAAATCCAGTCATTTGCCATTACTGTATAGAAAAAACTATAAGTAATGGACTATCCCTTAAGAAAACCTCTCATCAAAGTATGCTTCTTTATTGTAGGTAATTCGTGCCTTTCTTCTCTTTCCAACGATTGAACGAATGTCTGAGTCACCCAATGGCAGAATTGCCACTCCACTTTTGTGCTGGTTTCGATACGTTCTCTATGCTACTGGCTACTTATTATTTAAACCGTGTCCTGAGAAAATCAAGTCCTTCCTAATCAGAAGGGGCCTTCAAGTAATGAACCTGGAGAATGAATTTTCGCCACTGAATATATTAGAACCATTCTGCCTTGGTAAGCACAGATTTTAAAATGTATATGTTTATTCTTGTATCACAAAGTGTTTACACAGTACTCTCTGAGAGTGGACAAATACCGAACAAGCAATTATTTATTAGTTGTTTTTCTCTTCCAGACATTTAAAACTAGAAATAAATAAAATTAGAAATAGAATGAGGGAATGTTTACATGAGAAATTAGACAGAAAAGTCTCATTAAGCTTTAATTTTACCTTATGTTTCTGATTCTTCACTCTAACTGCAGGATGGTGAGAAATACTTCTTCTGCACATAGTACATAGTACATATGGAGTCCTTACAGGAATCGTGGGTGTGCCTGTTAGCTCAGTGGTAGTACTTTGCAAAAAAACAGCACAAGGACACAAAGCCCAATATTCTTGTAGAGTTAATAGGTTGTTTTTAATTTTCCTTCTTTAAATGTTTTGGGAGAATTTAAATTATAAAAATAACAAATAGTTGTCATAGTAATATATTTTAATACTGGATGCTTTGCTGATTGTATTTTATGAATATACTAGGAAATGTTTTTGTGACTTTACTTTTTGGCTTCAAAAGTTGTTTTAAAATGTAATCTATCTTTTTAGATTATACTATTTTATACTGTATTTATAAATGTCTTTCATAATAAAGTAAACCTAGTTTCTTAATCTATAAGGTGGGGATAATAATACCCCATACTTCAAAAGGTTATTCTAGTGTTAAATGTGATAAAATATGTAAGCTTCTATCTAGTATTTTATTTATAACAGACCTCCAATGTACAATATAACAGTTTCAGCAGCTAATGGTACTTTCTAAGGTTTTACCTGTGGTCCTCAGAAGAACTAATAAGGTTTAATGTTGCTATTGTTCCCATTTTAGATGAAGCAACTGAGGTACAAAGAAGTTACATGATTGCCCAAAGTCATACTGCTAGTGTGTAGTGTTCAAACCCAGGCATTCTGCCGCTGTCTTGCATTTCCTTTCAGCGTAGCTGCTGCTGTTGTCTTTTTGCCCTAATTAATGAAAACAGCCAGCAGGACTCCTGAATGAAGTTTTCTATGCTCAGCTATCGTAAGAATGCTGTAAGGTCACATGCATAATGAACTAGAAACAAGTTAACAGCCCTGCCTGTTCAATTGTACAGCTGCAGTTCATATGGGAGGTGTTTTTCTAAATATGTAGCAAGAAGCAGTTCTCACAAATACAAGGTTCAGTATATTTGTCGTATCTGTAGATCTTTTCGGTTTCCATTTCCCACCACCCCCCCCGCCGCCCCCAATTTCCATTCTTTAATATAGCCTTAGGATAGTGGTCAAAAAAGATGCGATAGGAAGAGGGGAAGCAAGGCTTAAGGACAGTCCTAGAAATTGCCAGAGGTTAGGTTGGAAATATCCCTGAAAGACCATTTGCTCCAATTCCTCATCTCTCCACCATATTGTTACAGTAAAGGGGTCCCGATCCATACCCCACAAGAGGGTTCTTGGATCTCGCGCAAGAAAGAATTCAGGGTGAGTCTGCAGTGCAAAGCAAAAGCAAGGTTATTAAGTAAGTAAAGTGGTGAAAGAACAGCTACTCCATAGACAGAGTAGGACATTCCTAAAATTAAGAGGAGGAGCGCATCCACCCTAGGTACAACGCTTGTATGTATGGGAAGATGTGCTCTGCTACAAGGGTTTGTGATAAAGGATTAATTTTTGTAATTACTATATTTTGCAAGAATTGGTATTATTATCTTTAAGGCAAAATTAGGAATGCCTTTGTTCTCCAGATATCAGGATATCTGGACACTCCCAAGTCTGGGTCTGTTTTAGTAAACATTATTAGTTTGTTCCCTTAACTGTAAACATCTAGAGGCTAGGAATGCCTTACTTTCTGAGAATGCAGCCCAGCAAGTCTCAGCCTCATTTTCCTAGCCCACACTCAAAATGAAGTCTCTCTGGTTCAAACGCCTCTGACAGTATTGTGGAACAGATGCCTACTGGTGAAAATGGTACTGAAAGGAAGTCAGAAACCTCTACTCTCATTTTGGTTCTGCCCTAGACTCACTCTGTGGCTTCAGTTTAGTTACTTCCCCTCTTTGGTTTTCAGTTGTTGATTAAATCAGGAGTTAGGGCCAGTCTACCTTTGGAAATTACTTGAGAGCAAATGGAATCAACATTTGAAATTCTGGCAAGTGTATGTAAAATTCTCCACATATACTTTGATAAGATCATTTTACTTTCCTTTACAGGTTTGTTTGTCCCGCCCATTAACCCCCACCCCACCCACTGCCGCCCCATTGCTTTTAGCCATTTCTTTTTGCCTTATAGAATGGATTTTAAAAAGCATTCTTCAGTTAGGGATTCCATTTTCCTCCTGGGAATTCTGCTTCCAGGAAGATGGAGTAGATGGACTTTTACTGTTTCTCCTGCTAAATACTAAAACCCTAGATGTTATCTATAAAAATTCTGCTTCCAGGAAGATGGAGTAAATGGACTTTCTACTGTTTCTCCTGCTAAAAACCCTAGATGTTATCTATAAGACAACATCAAAAAGACTGTACAAGGTAGAGAACAGAAAGCAGGCTATGTAGGGACTTTGGGACCCAAGGAACAAACATGGTGGTGAGTTCCCTGGGTTTTCTTTTTACCACATATATCCTAGATGTGGAGCCAGCGACCCAGAAAAATCAAAGAGTAGAAACTTTTAAAGGCCCCCACAAAAGCCTACTCTCTCTAGCCCAAAGACCAGGAAAGAAGCAATGTTTTATAGAGTAGGAAAAAATAGTCTTCTCCCTACCTTGTATAGTTCTTAGTTGGGGCAGATCTTTGTTACAAAAGACAGATTAACAAGAAAAATATATAAATTTATTAACATTTATACTTCATATGTACATGGGAGATACCCAGAGAAAAGAGTAAATCTCAAAGAGATGGCTTCTGAGTTCAGACTTAAATCATCTTCAGCTAAAACAAAGGAGGTCAGTAATGGGAGGTGACCAAGAAAAGCACTGCACGAAAGACAAAAGTTTGTTTTACAGATTTAAGTTGGTGCCTTTGCATTGACAATAGAGTCCTTGGTTATTTAAAGTCATCTTTCATGGTACAGAGAGGAAGACACCCATACATGGAAATGTCCTTTATAGATGTGAATTTCCCTTTAAAAAGGGAACTTCTCCATTTTTAGAGCTTCTCCTGTGTCTCCAATTTCTCAAAATACTCAGTTTAAAATAATCCTTTTGCCCAAGAGGCATCTTTAGGGATGGCATACTTCGGTCCCCTACAGTCATTTTGCGACACTGTATTCTGGTCTTCAGTACTTCCTTTCTTTATTATTATTATATATATTTTTGAGGCAGAGTCTCACTCTGTCACCCAGGCTGGAGTGCAGTGGCTAAATCTCAGCTCACTGCAACCTGCACCTCCCAGGTTCAAGCAATTTTCCTGCTTCAGCCTCCCAAGTAGCTGGAACTACAGGTGGCCGCCACCACTCCCAGCTAAGTTTTGTATTTTTAATAGAGACAGGGTTTCACCATGTGGGCCGGGCTGGTCTCGAACTCCTGACCTCAGGTGATCCACCTGCCCTGGCCTCCCAAAATGCTGGGATTACAGGCGGGAGCCACCACACCTGGACTCTGGTCTTTAATACTTTTTAAAAGAAACCTTTAGACAGTAACTGCTGTACTCTACTCCAGCCATCTCCAGTCATGCCCACAAAGGTTGCGTGGACTTTACCCTCTCCCCAGCAGTGATGAAGCACTCCTTTCTTTCCTTGCTCTAGGATACTGTCCCAGAAGAGGCTGAGTAGACAGCAAAGACTTTCGTGACTGCCCTGCAGTAATGGAGCCACCATCAGCACTACCCCCATGATATCGGTAAAGGTTCATGTGGGGAGAAGTAACAAGGGGCTCCCACTTGTCCTAGGCAAGAGGATAACAGTGGAAGCCTAGTAGGGAGTCAGAATTTCTACCCCTGCCCAGCAGCTATGAGGAGCCCCTTTATCCCTTGGGTGTCAACAGAAGTCAAATGGGTAACTTACAGAATTTCTACCCCTGCCCAGCAGCTGTGAGGAGCCCCTTCAGCCCTTGGGTATCAACAGGAGTCAAATGCGTAACTTGGACTCTACCCTACATGGCCATAATGAAAAAACAGCTAAAACATAAAGTTTAAATAAGATCCAGAGTCTCATAGCATAATACTCAAACTGTCCATGTTTTAGTTGAAAATCACTTGTCTAACAAAGTCTCAACTTGACTGGAAAAGAAACGTCCCAGCTACTCAAGAGGCTGAGGCAGGAGAATCGCTTGAACCCAGGAGGCAGAGGTTGCAATGAACTGAGATTGTGCCATTGCACTCCAGCCTGGGTGACAGAGCAAGACTCCATCTTGAGGCGGGGGGGAAATCAAAGCCAACATCAAAATGACAGATATTAGAATTACCTAACAAAGACTTTAAAGCAGCCATTATAAAAATTCTTTAATGATCAATAATAAACATGTTTGAAACTAATAAGAAGATAGAAAAATCTCAGGAAAGAGAAGTTTAAAAAAAAAACTGAATGGAAATTTTAGAACAAATTTAAAATCTCAATGAATGGACCCAATAATAAAATGAGGGGACGAGGAAAGAATCAGTGAATGTGAGATTAGATCAGTAGAAATTATCCAACAGAGAGAAAATAGACTGAAAAGGGGAAAAAAACTGAACAGAACCTCAGGGACCTGTTGGATTACAACAAAACATCTAACATTTGTGATAACACGAGTCCTACAAATAGAAAGTAGGTCTGAAAAAGTACTAAAAACAATTGTTTAAAAACTCCCAAATTTTGCAAAAGATATGAACTTACAGATTCAAGAAGCTGAGCAAATTTAAAACAGAATAAATCCAAAGAAATCTACATTAAAACACATCATAACCAAGCTTTTGAAAACTAAAACAAAGAAAATGTCTTGAAAGAAGCCAGAGTGAAGTGATGCATTATTCATGGAAGATAGTCTATTTGAAGGACAGCTGGTTTTTCATCAGAATCCATGGAAACCCGAAGGAAATGACAAAATACAAAATGAAAATAGCTATCAATCCAAAATTCTATATCTAGCAAAAATATCTTTCAGGAAAGAAGGGGAAATTTAGCATTCTCAAATGATGAAAAACTAAAAGAATTTGTAATCATTAGATCTATCCTAAAAGAATAACTGCAGGAAGTTCTCTCAACAGAGCGGAAATGATAAAAGAGAGACTCTGGGAACGTCAAAAAGAAAGAACAATGGAACAAGTTAAAATGTGGGCGAATGCAGCTTTCTTCATCTCTTGAGATTTCTAAATTACGTTTAACAGTTAAAACAAAAATTATAGCACTGTCTCTTATGCTTCTAAAGGTACACAAAGGAAATATTTAAGGCAACGATTTTATAAATGGGGGAGGGTACAAAGACATAATGGCAAGTAAGGTTTCTATACTTTACTTGAACTGTAAGATGTAACCATGTTAAGATGGTAATAAGTCATGTGTATCTGTAATGTAGTACCTAGAACAGTCATTCCAAATGCTATTCAAAAGAGATACTCAAAATCACCATGGAGAGATCAAGATAGAATTCTATATTTAGTAGCACATTGATTGGAAGACCAGAAAAAGAACTCAGAGACATACATGACAGAGAACAAACAGAAAATAAATAATAAAATGATTGTCCATTATTATATTGAATGTAAATGATTTAAATACACAATTAAAAGAAATTGGCAGGGTAGATTAGAAAATATGACTCAATTATATATTGTCCTTGAAAATCTTAGTTTAAATGTAAGTAGCTTGAAAGCAAAAGGATAGGAAAAGATATATTATGCAAACATTTGTAAGCAAAAGAAACCAGGAATAGCTTTATTAATATCAGATACAGTAGATTTCAGTGCAAAGAAAATTACCTAATAGACATTTATAGAACACTCCACTCAAACAGAATTGATATCAACATGTTAATATCGTTGAAACAGTAGAGTATGTTCAGTGACCACAATGGAATCAAACTAGAAATCAACAGGATAACAAAAGTTAGATCTTTAAATACTTGGAAAGTAGACCACACACTTCTAAATAACTCATGAGTCAAAAAATGGAATTACAAAGAAATTTAAATAATACTACATGTAGGTAATAAAACTATGGCTCACAACTGTAATCCTAGCACTTTGGGAGTCTGAGGTGGGAGGATCACTTGAGCGCAGAAGCTCTAGACCAGCCAGGGCAACACAGTGAGACCCTGTCTCTAGAAAAAATTTAAAAATTGGCCAGGCACAGTGGCTCACACATGTAATCCCAGCAGTTTGGGAGACTGAGGTAGGCAGCTCATTTGCATCCAGGAGTTCAAGACCAGCCTGGCATCTCTACTAAAAATACAAAAATTAGCTGGGGATGGTGGCGCACACCTTTAGTCCTAGCTACTTAGGGGGCTGAACCAGGAGGATCACTTGAGCCCAGGAAGTCAAGGGTGCAGGGAGCTGAGATCGTGCCACTGCACTCCAGCTTGGGTGACAAAGTGAGATCCTGTCTCAAAAAAAGAAATTAGCCAGTCACGGAGGTGCATGCCTGTAGTCTCAGCCTCTTGGGCAGGCTAAGATGGAAGGATCACTTGAGCCCAGGAGGCCAAGGCTGCAGTAAGCCATGATCATGCCACTGCACTCCAGTCTGGGTGACAGAGCAAGAGCCTGTCTCAAAAAATATATATATTATTACTAATAATAAAACTGAATTAAAATGAAAATATAGCACATTAAAATTTGTAGGACAGAGCTAGAACATTGATAAGACAAAAATGTATGATTTATGTTAGAAATGATTACATTAGAAAAGGAGAAAATTTTAAATCAGTAACCTAAGCTTCAACCTCAAGAACCTAGAACAAGAAGAGCAAAATAAACCGAAAAGGAGGAAAAGGAAAGAAATAACAAGAGTAGAAATTAAGGCTAGGAGCAGTGGCTCACATCTGAACTGCCAGCAATTTGGAATGCTGAAGCAGGAGGTTTGCTTAAGGCCAGGAGTTCAAGACCAGACTATGCAGCATAGTGAGACCCTGTCTCTACCAAAAAAAAAAAAAAAAAACTGAAAACAGAAAAATAGTAGAGAAAAATCAATTAAACAAAAAGCGGCTACTTTGAACGAGTAATAAAATTGACAAACCCCTACCAAGACTGACAAAGAAAAAACAGGTGAAGACACAAATTACCAATATCAGAAATGAAATAGAAGATATCACTATAGAGCCTGCACACATCAAAAGGATAATAAAGGCTACTGTGAACAGCTCTACACATATAAATTTGACAACTGATATGAAATAGACCAATTCTTCAAATGTGGACACTTTACCACAACTCATCCAAGATGAAACAGGTCATTTGAAGAGCCCTATAACTTTGAAGGAAATTCAATTTGTAATTTTAAAACTTCCAAAAATCACATTTGCAGGCCTAGATGATTTCACTGGAGAATTATACCAAATGTTTAAAGAAATGTTAACACAATTCTAACCATATTTTAATAGAAAATAAGAGGGAACACATCTCAATTTATTTTTTGAAGCTAGTATTATCTTAATATCAAAACCAGAGAAAAACAATACAAAAATACTAGAGGCCAGTATCCTCTATGAGTATAGAGACAAACATCTCTAATAAAATATTAGCAAATAGAATTCAGCAATATATAAAAATAATTATATACTATTCTATTACCAAGTATGGTTTATTCCAGGGATGCAAGGCTAGTGTAATATTCAAAAATCCATTAACTTAATCTAACATATTAACAGGCTAAGGAAAATAAACCACATGATTCTATCAGCTGATGCAGGAAAAAAAAAGTATTTTGAATGCTTTTCTTCTAAGACTAGAAACAAGACAAAGGTATCTGCTCTCAGCACTTTTATTCAGCATAGTGCTGGAAGGTCTAGTCGGTCCTGTAAGGCAAGGCAATGAAATGAAAGATACACAGATCAGAAGGGAAGAAATTAATCTCTTGTTTGTATGGCATGATTGTCTATCCCAAGGATGGTTCTGTGGCTCTGCCAGAGAATAAAAACATATCAAATTATTTTTAAAAACTAAAAGAAAAAAAGGACAATCCTAAGGAATGTACCAAAAACAAACTTTGAGAATTAATAACAAGTGCAACAAGATCACAGGATACAAGATAAGCACAAGTCAATATTATTTGCATACACTAGCAATAGAAGCCAAAATTTAAAATATACTACCATTTATAGCCAGTCAGAAAAATGCTTACACATAAATTTAGAAAAACATATACAGAATTATGTGCTAAAAATGATGACTATTGATAAAGAAACAAAAGAAGACCTAAGTAAATGGAGAGACATACCATGTTCATGGATTGGAAGACTCAACATAGTAAAGATGTATTAGTCCATTCTCATACTGGGTAATTTATAAAGAAAGAGATTTAATTGGCTCACAGTTACACAGGCTGTACAGGAAGCATGACAACATCCTCTTCTTCGGAGGCCCCAGGTAGCTTTTACTCATGGCAGAAGGTGAAGCAGGAGCAGTTATCTAACATGGCAGGAGCAGAACTGAGAGAGAGCAGTGGAGGAGGTGCTACACACTTTAAACAACCAGATCTCAAGATAACTCACTCACTATTGCTGTAATAGCACCAATAGCAATTGTGTTAAACTATGAGAAACCATCCCCATGATTCAGTTACCTCCCACCAGGTCCTACCTCCAACACTGGGGATATGAGATTAGGATGAGGACACAAATCCAAACCATATCAGATGTCGGTTCTTCATAAATTGATGTGCATATTGAACATAATTGCTATCAAAATCCAAGCAAGGTTTTTTTTTGTAGCTATTGACATGGTTATTCTAAAAGGTATATGGAAAGGCAAGGAATAAGAATTAGCAATACGGTTTTGTAAAAGAAGGATAAAGTGGAAGGAGTGAGTCTATCTGGTTACAAGATTTATTATATAGTTACAGTAATCAAAACTTTATAATATTGGTAATGGGATTGATACATAGATCAATAGAACAGAGAAAAGAACCTAGAAATAGACCCGTACAAATATGCCCAACTGATTTTTGACAAGAGGGCAAAAGCAATTTGATGCAATAGGAATTGCCATTTCAACAATGTTGCTGGAGCACCTGGCTCTCCTTAGGCCAAAAGAAAAAACAGAAGAAAGGAAGGAAATGAACCTTGACCTAAACCCTAAACCTTACACCTTGTAAAAAAGTTAACTCTAAATGAGTCATGGATCTAAATATAAATTTTAAACAATCCTTTTACAAAAAAGGAGAAAATATGCAGGATCAGGATCTAGGACAAGGTAAAGACTAGCTGGGTGTGATCACAGTGAGATATCGTTACCCACCTATCAGAATGGCTAAAATAAAAAAAAATAGCAACCGCAAATGCTGGTAAGAATGCAGAGAACCTGAATCACTCATACATTGCTGCTGATAATGTAAAATGGTGCATCAACTCTGGAAAGCAGTTTGGCAGTAAAAACCTAAGCATGCAGCTACCCTGTGAACCAGCAGGTATACTCCTAGGCATTCATCCCTTATATATGAAAACTGGTGTTCAGAGAAAAACCTATATATGAATGTTTATTGCAGTTTTATTCATAATAGCCAAAAACTGGAAACAACCCCAAGGTATTTTCAGTGGGTAAATTATTAAACAAACTGGTAAAGCCATACCATGGAATGCTACTTAATAATAAAAAGGAACAGACTTTTAATACACACAGCAACCTGTATCAATCTGCAGAGAATTATGCTCAGTGAAAAAAAGCAATCCTTAAGAGTTACATACTGTATAATTCCATTTATATAGCATTCTTGAAATGATAACATTATAAAAATGAAGAACAGATTAGTGGTTGCCAGGGGTTAAAAATGAAGGGAGAGCAAAGAGGGAAATGGGTACAATTATAAAAGAACAACAAGAGAGATCATTATGCTAATGGAATTATTTTGTATCTTGTCTGTATCAATGTCAATATCCTGGTTATAGACCAGGTATGGTGGCTCATGCCTATAATCCCAACACTTGAGAGGCAAAGGCAAGAGGTTCACTTGAGGCCAGGAATTTAAAACCAGCATGGACAGCATAGCGATACCCTGTCTCTACAAAAATTAAAGATAAAAATTTAGCTAGGCATGGTGGCACACGCCTGTAGTTCTGGCTACTTGGGAAGTTGAGGTAGGAGGATCGCTTAAGCCCAGGAGTTAAGGTTACAGTGAGCTATGATTGCACCAATTCACTTCAGTCTGGGCAACAGAGGAAGACCCTGTCTCTTCAAAAAATATGTCTACATATCCTGGCTGTAACATTATATTGTGGTTTTGCAAGATATTACCATGGGAGAAACTGGGTAAAAGGTACATGGATTTCTCTATATTCTTTCTTACACCTGCATGTAAATCCATAACTATCTTAAAATAAAGTTGAATTAAAAACAAAAAGCATTCTCCAGCTAGAGGCACCACTTTCCTTTCTGGGATAGGTGTTCCTTTTATCCTGACTGCCTGAAGAGAAGGTTGAGGACCCAGAGCCCCAGGGCTGAGGACACTATTAGATATGCAGCTGTACTTATACCACTTTAGAAATATTTTCTAAACCCAAATCAGGACATGGGATATGAGTTTTATACATTTATATATGTATAGATGTAAAAATATATATGAAATTTATAAATTATGTGAAAAGTCTAGCTATGACAAATTATTCTTAATATGTTTACTGAATACATAATATGTCAAATATATAATCAAGTGTTTAATGTTTTTAATTAAAACAGGAAATTATGTAAAGGTATTTTCCACTTTTTCTGCATTAGAGTTATACTTTAGGAGAAGTAGGCTTCAAAAGCTGCATTTGAAAGAAAGGGATCTTCCTTTTAGTTGCAATAATTGACCTCCTGCTGCATCTTCCGGGAGACCCAAGTACAGGCAGCAGCGAGCAAGACAGTTTAGGCACAAAACATATTTCCCTCCCCAATCCAAGGCAACCAGAGTTTTACAGTACATTGTTGCTTGAGGAACTCTGAGCTTCCTTTCTCTCACAACCATAGTAGAGTTACTACTGTGCAAAATATATTTTGTAAATCAGACTGAATGTTCAGCTACATTTCTTCATCTCTGTTCTAAACAACAAACTAGCAAACAAACTTTTGGAGCACAACCCTCCTATTCTTACATCCTTTCCTTTCTGATCTTTTAAACCCTTGGCTCTAATCTGGCCTTCTGATATCCAAATAACCACTACTTCAGTGGTCTCTGATTTTTGTTTTTCCCATAACCTACCCAGTCTGTGTAACCTTGAGTAAAGGAAAATGAGGCAAGAATTACCCTGTCCTCTTTCTTCTTTGAGTTATTGGTTCATTCTCTACTTGGGTACGTAGTTCACTTCCTAGTAGTAACTCTAGGCTGATCATTAACTAAGCATCTCGGATATCCTAGCCAGCCCCTTCCCTCTAGATCCCCAGTACCACCCCTGCCTCCTCTTGCAATAACCATCACAGAAGCTGCCTTTGCCAAGGCTTGCCCTCGCCATCACTTTGGTGATTCCTAGTACCTTGCTTCCCACAAACAGAAGGTCCCGACTGAGAAGGAGCAACACTCAACAGAAGACCCTAACTTTGGGAGATTATTAGTGGGCTCTGTGAGAGCTTACAAACTCCATGAATAGTGAACATAACCAACGTTCATACCAGCTACTCGAATTGGCATAATTTTCATGGTTACGTGATGTGAGGGGTTATCAAGGGAAAAGAAGATCAGGTCAGAGATCATTCCCAGCTGGGAATCTGGTCCAGCAGGATATTTCCCCCGGCCCCAACAGACCTGTTTCTCTGTGGCTTGACTGTCATCCAGACGACGACCTTTTAACCTGCCAGCGTGCCTTTTAGGAGGCCTTGCGGTGTTTGCACATTATGTAATGTCTGTGCTTCAGTAGAAATCTTACAGAAACAAATGGAGGAAGTTTGCTAGTCCAAGCAGTGGATAATAAATCCTGCCCTATCTAGATGGAAACTGGTTTTCTGTATCCTTTAGTTTATACACACATTTTTGTTGTTGTTGTAAGCTCTGAAAAATTCAAGGAACCAAAATATTCAAGTATTTCAAATCCTGCTGCCCTTTTGGCAAAGATGATACATCTCTTCCTGTAGGCTTGAGTTCTGTGACATTAGCGTTCTTCTCCAGTATGCGTGAGTGAAATGTCATTTCCTGTGCAGCATTCAGAGAAGAGTAGCCTTGCTTCAGTTAGCATGCATGATAAACTTTACAAGTGTTCATCAATGTCATTTTGTTAACTAGGTTGCTTTAAATGTCATTTTTAAAGAACGTATATGGATTTTTAATTATGGAATGTTTGCTACTATGTGTTTTCTTTAGATGTTCTTCCACTTCATGAAAAATAGGCTTTTCACTGAGACAGGTAAATTGGATTTTCTGATCAAAGCTAAAAGAAAATACATCTTATTTCAGTAGTACAACAGGTCAAAATAATTAACTTTTAAACATATTCTTGAGTCTTTTCGTTAGTTAGGCCAAATTGATATTTTAATTCCTTTCAGTTACTTAACTAGAAAAATAGCACAGAGACATAGGGAAATTTCTGGTAGATTGCATTATGTTGTTGAATGTATTCTTGTAAAAGAAACTTTCATAATTTTTTCTTATCAACATGGAATTAATTTTTTAAGATATTTACAGTGATAAAAAAATGAACTATTTAATGAGATGACAAATAAGCATATGCATCACTAAAGAATCACAAATTTCTTCTCAGAATGTTAATCCCAAAATAATTTTTGAATAAGACAAAACCAGACTCTCGTGTTACCTATTCTCTCGCTTAAATGACCAGCTTATGAAACTCTGTTTAGAAAACCCAACTCTGGCTTTTGTTTATTTATTTATTTTTATTAGAGACAGGGTCTTGCCATGTTGGCCAAGCTAGTCTCAAACTCCAGGCCTCAAGCAGTCCTCCCACTTTGGCCTCCTACAGTGCTGAGATTACAGATGTGAGCCATTGTGCCTGGCCCCTACTGTAGCTTTTAATGATTCATGGAAGTATAACCTAAACTTCGGGAATGAAGGAAAACATTTTTTGGGTTTTTTTTTTTCCAGTCAGTATTAGGATTTAGGACAAAAGGTGATTAGTGTAGTACTAGGATATAATCTCTGGTTTAGAAGTAAATAGCCCAATGAATATATTTTTTTCTAAAGAAATTTTTGTATTTTAAAATTAATGCCAGTCTAAAAAGTCACATTTTTAAAAAAATCTTACAACACTTGCAATTGTTTTTCACTTTGGTGAACTCAGTGTCACTTAGGTAAGATTATCTGTTTGCAGACTATGATGGTCATAATGACCACAGTCCTGGCTTATAGAGAAACACATAATAAACTGTGTTGACTAGGAAACATTTCTCCAAAATTTTAGAATGGGAGAATTATTTTTTTAGGTCTGGTTTTCACTTTGTTATAACTTGGCACCACTGGAAAGGTGGAAAACAATCTGGAAATAAATAATTAACTGCTGAAGAATGTTCCCTTGTAAGAAAACTTCAGCTGGGTTTCTAAGACTATCTGGTCCTACTTAACCTTTTGACAAACCCTGCTGGTATAGCCTTTCTGAGTATCCAGCCTTACTCTGCCTACAGCTCTGTTGGCATGTGGGGCTGCTCATGTCTCTAGAATCTTCTAGTCTTTCAGCCTGTCCTGAACCCCAAATTTTGCTACCACACAGCCCTGCTTGCCTTGAACCTTCCTAACTTCCCTACACTCAGCATATCTCTCCAGCCTCAGGAATAGTCAGAAGATGCGCTAGGAGGGGCTTTCCTGAGAAAGGCTCTTTTTCAGTCAGCTCCTACCCTACCTCCTCCAGGCAAGCCCTGGTTATGTGAAGATATGGCATGATGCCATGATGCCACCTTGTCCCCCATTCAGTTACCAGAGCCTGATAAACAGTTAAGCACATCAACCCCTGAGCTATGACCAAAAACACCCAGAATATTCAAAGGCCCTATTTCTATTCACTTTTATCAGCTGGAATTGAGTTTGACTGTAGATAGCAGAAAACCAAATTGCAGTGTCCTAAACAGATAGGGATTTATTTTTCTCATGTGCCAAGGAATCCAGGCATAGGCAGTCCAGAGGTAAATAACATCTCAGCAGTGCCGACAGGGACATGGGTCCTATGTTTCTAGTCTGTTTTCCTTCGCACATCACAAAAACCTTTATCCTTGTGCTCATCATCTCAGGGTCACATCATGGCTCCTGCAACTCTAGGTCTCATGTCTAGCATTCAGACAGAAAGAAAGGGGAAGGGAAGAAAGGCAAAAGGCCTACTCCTGATTAGGCTTTGGCTTACTTTAAAAGATAATGTCCTCTCCAGGAACTTTTAGATTAGCAGCCAAAATATCCCTTACTGTAAAGAATAGAGAAACGCCATATGTTTTGATTTCCCCATGTCTCAGTAGAAGCAGTCAAGGGAAATTAAAATTTTTGTTGGCTTTTGGGTAGTAACATTGTATCTACTACATCCCCACTGCAAGATGATCTTGAGCGACAACATCCACGGACTTAATCACAGAATAGGACAACTACCAAATACTGAGGTAAGACAGTCAGTCCACCATAACTAAAATCCATCGTTGCCATGTTCCTACAGAATGCCTTCTGGCGTTGTAACCCGGTGGCAAGATAAGCTCACACTGAGGTCTACAGTTTATTTCTTAATTGTAACAGGTCTTCTTCAAATCTTGTCTAAATAAGTACTATTGCAGCTCCCAAGATTATTATATTTTTTATTTTAAAGGGAATTTTTAAATGTTTGGCATTTCACCTGTATTAACGGGCTTACTAATGACTATTCTCCCCAGCCACCTCCCCCATCATTGAGGTGAATCTACCAAAGCCTTGTTCTAACCTGTCGAACCTTTTAATGAATACTTTAAGATACTAATTTTTCCTTGTAAACATCGTGGTATATTTTGGACATGTATAATCTGTCAGCCCTTTTAAAGGAGATCAAAGTGACTAGAAGTAGTATCTCAGTCAGCATAGACCAGGAATAAAAATCACATTTATATTGCAGTGTATATATCCACAATGGTTGATTTCCTACCTCCCAAATTCACCTGTCCTAGTGAAACCATGGCCACCTCCTGTAATTCCCCTTGCTTCAGTACCAGCAAGTCTCTCTCCTCAATAATGGCAAAGCCAAACAAACTGGGGCATTCTAGCATGAATCATACTAGTGGTACTAGGCCATGTGCCACCAAAACAGCAGGACAATTTGGCTTGCCACCTTGTAGTTCTACTTTAGAAAACTAGGCATGCATCACCTTCCAATTTGTCATTAGTTGTGGTTTAAATTGCCTCCTCATTGTCTCTGGTTGCTATGACTAGTGTGTACGTGGCCTAGTTTCTGGCTAGTCCCAACAGGAGCTCTTAGACTTGTACTCTTCCTTCAATTATTCATCTCACTTTTACACCAGTACCTGCCAGCTTGGCTTATCAGTGTCAGTGTGCTTCAGCCCCTAGATCTGGCCTCCATCATGATGTCAGCTCTTGGACACTTCAAGTGAGGCAGTAGCCTTTTCCTCCTCACCCCCCTTTCCAAAACACTAGCTAAGTAACCTTCTCTGTCAGTCTCTTCCCATTTATTTAACAATCCTTCCTTACTGATATCTGCCATGAGCTAAGTGTTCAGATAAGCACTGGAGAGAATAGTTAATGAAATATAGTTCCTGCCTGTAAATTACTTGCAGTGAGGTAGGAGAGAAAAAATATGGGGAATCTTAATATATCATAGTAAGGGCTATCATAAATCAGATACAAGGTATGGATGGTAATGAGAAAGGAGAGATCAGTTCTATTAATACCTAGATAAGTAATAGAGGAGAAGATGAATGAATTTGGACTTGAAAAAGAGTTGGGAGTTTTTCAGACAGACAAAATGGCACCAGGATAGGCAATTAGAAGGCAGCCTTCAGTTATGGATTGTGTGTACTCGGAGAAGTGGGTGATAACATTTGACCTGTGAGATGAATGCCCTATTGGTCTTCCAGCTTTAGCCCTCACTCAGCTATTTCAAACCTTTTAACCGTCTAAATTAAGGTCCTGCAGTAATATTCAGAGACTAAGCAAATCTTAGAAAATAATGTTAGTATACAAGGTTAGTCTCTTCAGTGAGTCTTTTTTATGCCTGTATTTAGATTTGTAATGGAGCAAAAGTAAAAAATTAACATTCTTCCAAATCATTCCCTTTCCTTCATGTTTTTGTTTCCATTACTACTGCTACTAGACATTTCCTTCACTGTAGTGCTTGAAACTCTGAGTTCTGCTGGATTTCCAGGAATGCTGTTGACAATCATTGCCAAGAGAAATGTGTTTTCCACTTAGGAAATTACATTTCTATTTGGTATTATTATTTCTGACCACTATGTTGTATTATGAGCATTTCTGAGGAATGACAAAGATGGCTTCCTTGGAGCAATTACTGGAAAAGAAGCTGATGTTCTATTTTTTTTTTAAGTATACTTAGATGGGAAATTGCCAAGAAATAAATAAGGATAGGAATAAAGGTGGAATGGAGTACATTCCCTGATGAAAAAATTTACTTTCAGAAATAAGACTCCTTACAAATTATTTGAATTTTTAAGTTTTTTTTAAGAATGACAAAAAGTACTTAAAACATAAATGTATCCCTTCATGAATTATCACAAAACAAACTTCCATTAACTGCCACCCACTCAAGAATAACCATTGCCCGAGTCTCAGAAGAGTCCTTTCTGCTTCTGCCCATCTCACTTACTCCATTTTCCCAAATGTAACTACTACTAACATCTAGATGTGCCTGGTTTTCAACTTTAAATAACTGGAATTATATAATGTATACTTGTTTGTGTCTGACTTCTCTTAGTCAACATTGTGTATGTAATGTTGCGTACAGCTTTAAGTATTTCATTTTCATTACTAAATACTATTCCATTGGATGAATGCACTACAGTGAATTTATTTATTCTACAGTTGATGAGTACTTGGGTTGTTTGCAGTGTGGTACTACTAAAAATAATACTGTCAAGAACATTCTTATGCCTGCCTTTCAGTGAACTTATGCACATATTTCTCTTGGGTCCATCTAGAAGAGGAAATGCAGAGTTCATATGGTATGCATATGTTTAGCTTCAGGAGACAATACTAAATGGTTTCCAAAGTGGTTGTACCAGTGTATACTCCCACCAGCAATATATAGAGTCTATGTTGCTTCATTTTCTCACCAATACTTGGTGTTGTATCTTTTGTTTTTGCTATGTTTAGTACTTTTGGTCAATCTGGTAGGTATATAGTGCCATCTGATTTTATTATGGTTTTTTAAAAAAATATTTTTGGGTTCCTTTTCATTGATTTTCTAATAGTTGTATATATTTTGGGGTACATGTGACATTTGACTACCTGTATACACTGTGTTATAATCAGATCAGGTTAAATGGGATGTCCATCACTTCAAATACTTATCTTTGTATTGAGAACATTACAGTTCTTCTAGCTATTTTGAAATATACAATAAAGTATTGTTAACTATAATTTTTCCACTGCATTATCAAATACAGGAACTTATTTCTTACATTCGATTCTATTTTTGTACCCCTTAACCAATTTCTCTTCATCTGTTCCACCCCGCTTCCTTTCCAAGCCTCTGGTAATGACCTTTCTACTGTCTACCTCTGTGAGATTCACTTTTTTTTTTTTTTTTTTTTTGAGATAGAGTCTCATTCTGTCACCCAGACTGGAGTGCAGTGGTGCAATCTCGGCTCACCACAAACTCTGTCTCCTGGGCTCAAGCAGTTTTCCCGTCTCACCTGCCAACGAATAGCTGAGATTACAAGCACACACCACCATGCTCGGCTAATTTTTGTATTTTTAGTAGAGATGGGGTTTCACCATATTAGTCAGGCTGGTCTTGAACTCCTGACGTGAGGTAATCTGCCTGCCTTGGCCTCCCAAAGTGCTAGGATTACAGGCGTGAGCCACCATGCCCGTAAGATTCACTTTTTAGCTCCCATGTAGGAATAAGAACATGCAATATTTGTCTTTCTTTGCCTGGTTTTTACTTAACATAATAACCTCCAGTCCCATCCATTTTGCTGCAAATGGCAGGATTTCATTTTTTTTGTGGCTGAATAATATTCCATTATGTGTATATATCACATTTTCTTTATCCGTTCACCTATTTATAACACTTAGATTCATTAGTATCTTAGATGCTGTGAACAGTGAGTGATGCAATAAACATGGGAATGCAGGTATCTCTTTGATACACCGATTTCCTTTCTTGTGGATATATACCCATCAGTGGGACTGCTGAACTATATGGAGTTCTAGTTTTAGTTTTTTGAGGAAACTCTATACTGTTTTCCATAATGGCTGTAGTGCTTTACATTCCAAACAGTTTACAAGTATTCGTTTTTCTCTATATCCTCACCAACATTTGTTATTTTTTTGTCTTTTTCTTAGTAGACACTCTAACTGGGGTAAGATGATACCTAATGGTTTGTTTTAAAAAAACTTTTTATTTCCATAGGTTTTGGAGAACAGGTGGTATTTGGTTACATGAGTAAGTTATCTAGTGGTGATTTGTGAGATTTTGGTCCACTCTTCACCCAAGCAGTATACAGTGAACCCAATTTGTAGTCTTGGTTTTTATTTGTATTTTCCTGATAGTGATGCTGAGCATTTTTAATGTACTTATTAGCCATTTATATGTCTTCCTTTGAGAAATGTTTATTCAGATTATTTGTCATCATGCTATTGAGTTGTTTGAGTTCCTTAAATATCCTGGTTATTAATCCCTTGTCAGATGGATAGTTTGCAAATATTTTCTCCCATGCTGTAGACTGTTTCTTCACTTTGTTGATTGTTTCCTTTTCTATGCGCAGTTTTTTAGCTTGGTGTAAACCCATTTGTCTAGTTTTTGCTTTTGTTGCCTGTATTTTTGAGGTCTTATCTGAGAAATATTTTTGCCCAGACCAATGTCCTATAGCATTTTCCCCAATGTTTTCTTTTAGTAGTTCCATAGTTTCAGGTCTTATTTAAGTCTTTAATCCATTTGAGTTGATTTTTGTATGTGGTAAAAGATAGGACTGATCTAGCTTCATTCTTCTGCATATGGATATCTAGTTTCAGTAATGTTTATTAGAGAGACTATCCTTTCCCCAATGTATGTTCGTAGTGTCTTTGTTGAAAACAATTTGGCTTAAGTATATGGATTTATTTCTGAGTTCTCTGTTTCATTCCATTGGTTTGTTGTGTGCTTTTATGCCAGTATCATGTTGATTTAATTAATATATCTTTGTAGCATGATTTAAAGTCAGGTATTATGATGCTTCCAGCTTTGTTTTTTTTTTTTTTTTTTCCTCCTCAGAATTCCTTAGCAATTCGGCATCTTTTGGGGTTCCATACAAATTTTAGGATTGTATTTTCTATTTCTGTGAAGCATGTCATTAGTGTTTTGATAGAGATTGCATTGAATACGTAGATTGCTTTGGGTCCTATAGACATTTCAACAATTTCAACCCTTCCAATCCATGAGTATGGCATATTTTTTTATTTTTGTGTGTGTCCTTTCAATGTCTTTCATTAATGTTTTATAATTTTCCTTATAAAGAAAAACTTTTTTTGTTAAATTGACTTCTTTTGTTAAATGTATTCCTAGGTATTTTTTTAGTAGCTATCGTAAATAGGATTGCTTCTTGATTTCTTTTTCAGATTGATCACTATAAACATATATAGACACTGCTGATTTCTGTATGTTGATTTTGTATCCTGCAACTTTACTGATTGTATCAGTTCTAAGAGTTTTTCGATGGAGTCTTTAGGTTTTACTAAATATAAGATCATGTCATCTGCAAACATGGTTATTTGACTTCTTCCTTTCCAATTTGGATACCCTTTGTTTCTTTCTCTTGCCTAATTGCTCTTTCTAAGACTTCTAATACTATGTTCAGTTGAAGTGGTGGAAATGGGCATTCTTGTCTTGTTAGATGTTAGTAGAAAGATGTTGAAATGTTAACTGTTCAGTGTGATCTTAGCTGTGAGTCCATCATATATTGCCCTTATGATATTGAGGTAGGTTCTTTCTATACCCAGTTTATTGAGAGTTTTTATTCTGGAGGGATGTAGAACTTTATCGAACACTTTTTCAGCATGTATTGAAACAATTATATGGTTTCTGTTCTTGATTCTGTTGATGTAATGTATCATGTTTATTCATTTGTGTGTGCTAAACCATCTGTGCATCCCTGGGATGAATTCCACATGATCATGGTGATCTTTTTAATGTATTATTGAATTCCATTTGCTAGTACTTTGTTGAGGATTTTTGCGTATGCTTATCAGGTATATTGGCCTGTAGTTTTCTGTTATGTTCTTGCCTGGTCTTGGTATAATGGTAATGCTGGCCTCGTAGAATGAATTTGGAAATATTCCCTCCACTTCAATTTTTTTGAGGTGGTGTGAGTAGAACTGGTATTAGTTCTTCTTTAGATGTTTGGTAGAATTCAGCAGTGTATCTATCAGGTCCTGGGCTTTTCTTTCATGGGAGGCTTCTTATTATTGCTTAGATCTTCTTACTCATTATTTGCCCGTTTTTCTCTTTATGTTTCAATTTTAGTAGATTGTATTTTTCCAGGAATTTATCCATTACTTGTAGGTTTTCTAATTTGTTGAAATGTAGTTGTTCATAGTAGTCGCTAGTGAGCCTTTCTAATTCTGTGGTAACAGTTGTAATGTTTTCTTTTTTGTCTCTGATTTTATTGATTTGGGTTTTTCAGTGTGTTGGTATTGTCTATCTTTTTTTAAAAAAAAACAACTTTTTTTAATTGATCTTTTGTGTTTTTTTAGTTTCAATGTTATTTATTTCTGTTATCTGTTCTGATCTTTATTATTTCTTTTATTCTACTAATTTTAGTTTTGGTTTGCTTGCTTTTCTAGTTCCTTGAAGTGTATCATTAGGTTATTTATCTGAAGTCTTTTTATTTTTTTGAAATTGGCATTTATTGCTATAAACTTTCCTCTTACTGCAAGCTGTATCTCATAGGTTCTGGTATATTGTGTTTCCATTTTCATTGGTTTTAAGAGTTTTTTAAAAATTTCTCTCTTAATTTCTTCACTGACTCATTGGTCATTCAGGAGCATGTTGTTTCATTTCCATATATTTGTACAGTTTTCAAAGTTCCTCTTTGCAAACATTCTAGTTTTATTCCATTGTAGTCCAAAAAGATACTTAATATGATTTCTACTATTTTAAATTTGTTGAGACCTTTTGGTGACCTAACATATGCCCTATGCTGGAGAATGTTCCATGCACTGATGAGAAAAATGTGTGTTCTGCAGTAGTTGGATGAAATGTTCATAAATGTCTGTTAGGTTCATTTGGTCTAGAGTGTAGTTTAACTGCGATGTTTCTTTGTTAATTTTCTCCCTGAGTAATCTGTCTATTGCCAAAAGTGAGGTGTTGAAGTCCCCTACTATTACTGTATTTCAGTCTATCTCTCTCTTTTTGTTTATTAATATTGGTTTTATATATTTGGGTATTCTATTAGGTACATGTATATTTACTAATGTAATATCCTCTTGCTTAATTGATCCCTTTATCATTATATAATGGCCTTCTTTGTCCTTTTTATAGGTTTTGACTTAAAGTCTATTTTATGTGCTGTAAACATAGCTATTCCTGCTCTTTTTAAGTTCCATTTACATGGAATATCTTTTTCCATCTCTTCACTTTTACTCTATGGGTGTTTTTATAGGTAAGATAAGTTTCTTGTAGGCAGCATATAGTTGGGTCTTGTTTTTTAGTCCATTCAGCCACTCTTTGTCTTAATTGGAAAATTTAGTTGATTTACATTCAGTGTTATTGTCAGTAGGTAAGGACTTAGTACTGCCATTTTACTTGTTTTCTCAGTGCTTCCCTTCTTACCCTCTTCGTTTGTGGTTGTGATTTTCTCTGATAGTGTGTTTTAATTCATTGCTTTTGATTTTTATTATATTACAGGTTTTTGCTTTGGGTTACTATGATGCTTACAAAAACATTTTATAGTTATAAGTTATTTACAACTGAGATTAGCCAGCTAATCTGATGTTTTTGTAAGCACTCCTGTAGTCCCAGCTAATCGAAGGCTAAGGTGGGAAGATCGCTGGAGCCCAGTAGGTCAAGGCTGCTGTGATTGTGCCACCACACTCCAGCTTGGGTGACAGTGAGACCTTGTCTGAAACACACATATACACACACACACACACATGCACACAGACACAATTGAGAGCAACCTAACTTTGATCACAAAAACAAGATAAAATAAACCCAAAACATACACATAAGCTCCCTTCTCCTCCCATATTTGAATTTCTGATGTCATAAAAAATAATAAAATAATTTACTTTTAAATTTGATAATGTTTTTCTTTTATAGAGGCAGAAAAGCATATAAATCAAAGATTGGCCTGTTCTTGCAGTAATCAATTTGTCTGTGAGTCTATTTGGCACTCCAGCATGTATCATATTGGAAGAGTTTCAGATTTTTAAATTTCTATTTCCATGGTAACTAATGAGGTTGAGTACCTTTTCATAATTTGACTAACTTCTGAAATTTCTGCTCGTGTCTATTGCCCGTCTTGATGTGTGCTTGCTCTCCTTTTTGTTATTGGTTTGTAGAAGTTTTAAGATACATTCCAGATGCCAGTACCTTTGACATACGGCACATATCTTCTTCCACTCTGTAGATTGTCTCTTTACTCTCTTAATATGGTCTTTTTGCTAGAAAAAAAAAATTCTAATTTTAATGTAATTTAATTTAACGATCTTTATGGGTAGTGTTGTAGTGTCCTACTAAAGGAATCTTTTCCTACCCCAACGTCATGAAATATTCTGTTATCTTCTATAAACTTAATTATTTTGCCTTTTACATTGTGATCTACAGCCCGCCTACAATTGATTTTTATGTAAAGTTGAAGGTAGAAATCAAGTTTGTATTTTCTTCTTCATGGTACTATCCAGTTGACCCATCATCAGTTAGTGAAAAGACCATTTATTTATTTTCTATTGCTGTGTAAAAAATCATCACAAGCTTAGTATCTTAAAACACCTTTTTATTAACTCACAGTATGTAGATGAGAAGTTCATGCTGAAATCAAGTGGTCAGCCAGGCTCTTCTTGTCTGGAGGTTCTGGGGAAAAAAAAAATCCACTTCTGAATTTGCTCAGATTGTTGGCAGGACATCCACTTTGTGTGGTTTTACACTGAGGTCCCTGTTTTCTTGCTGGCTGTTAGATTTTAAATTACAGATTCAATTTCTTTAATATATATAAGCCTATTCAGGGTATCTATTTCCTTTTGAGTAAGCTTAACATTTTTGGCTTTGTGCAGACGTTATCCATTTCATCCAAGGTGTTTACATTCATGACATAAAGTTGTTCACAGAATTATGTAATTATCCTTTTGATATCTGGAATTTGGAGAGATGTCACTTCTCTCTTTCCTGATATTGATACTATCTTAATATCTTTTGTCTTCTCACATTTTTTCCCTAATCAGTCTGGCTAGAGACTTACCAATTTTATTGTCTTATTGAAGAACCAGCTTTTAGTTTCATTTACTTTCTTGATTATTTTATTGGTTTCAATCTCACTAATTTCTGGTGTGAACTTTATTTCCTGCCCACTTCAAAGTTAATTGCTCTTCTCTTTCTAGTTTCTTGCAATGGAGACTAAAATAATTGATTTTTTAATATAAGTTTTTAGTATTATAAATATCTCTCTAACTACTGCTTTGGCCCTATCCCACAAAGTTTGATATGTTGGGCCGTGACTTGCTTCTTTCACTTAACCTCATGTTTTCAGGGTTTATTGATGTTTTAGCATGTGTCAGTGCTTCACTACTTTTTATTGATGAATAATATTTCATTTTATGACTTTACCATATTTTGGCTTTCCGTTTATCAATTGATGGACATTCAGATTATTTGCACTCTTTGGCTATTATGAATAATACTGCTGTGAACATTCATGTACAAGTTTTTTGTGGACTTACATTTCTAATTCTCTTGTCTACAAGCAGAATTGCTGGATATATGGTAACTCTGTATTTAACGTTTAGGGAACTGCCAGTTTTCCAAAGTTCCTGTACTAATTTACAATTCTACCAAGAAGGTATGAGGGTTACAGTTTCTCCACATCTTATCAACAGTGGTTATTGTTTGCCTTTTTTATTATAGCCATCCTAGTGAAGTAGTATCTCATTGTGGTTTTGATTATATTTCCCTGATAACTAATGATGTTGAACATCTTTTCACATGCTTATTGGTCATTTGTACAGATTGAGTATCCCTTATCTGAAATGCTTGGGACCAGAAGTGTGTTGGATTTGGAATTTTTTTAGATTTGGGAATATTTGCATATACATAATGAGATACTTTGGGAATGGGACCCAAATCTAAACACAAAATTTACTTATATTTTATATATACCTCATATGCATAGCCTAAAGAAAACTTTGCATAATATTTTTAATAATTTTGTTCATGAAAAAAGTTTTGACTGCAACCTATCGCATAAGGTTGTGTGTGAAATTTTCCACTTGTAGCATCATGTTAGCACTCAAAAAGTTGAATTTTGGAGGATTTCAGATTTTGTATGTTTACATTAGGGATACTCAACCTGTATACCACCTTTAGAAGATAATTAGAAATGTCTGTTGCAATCCTTTGCCCATTTTTAATCAGATTGTCTTTATTATTGATTTGTAAGAGTTTTTTTTAATATATATTATGGCTATAGATCCTTATTAGACATATGATCTTTTCTTATTCTGTAGGCTTTTTACTTTCTTGATGGTGCCCTTTAAGGCGCAAAAGGTATTAGTTTTGATGAAGTCTAATTTATTTTTTCTTTTGTCACTTGTGCTTTCTCCTGCTCAAAAACTTTGAGTAGGTCACCAGTGCCCGAGGAAAAATTTGCAGCAGATTGATGAGTCTGACATTCACAGTCCTTCATGATCTGGCCCTAACCTGCTATTTCATTCTCAGGCATCACCACATCATTCCTGTGGATCTTACACTCCTGCATACCAAATTCATTCAGCTAGGCACCTTTAAAGAACCCAGGCAAGCTTGTCATCTCATCGGTATTGTTTCCATGGTGAAACAAGTATCAGATTCAACACAAGTGGCCTAGAGTTGAACTTTTGCAACTTTTGTGAGTTCCAGACTGTCTATAATGGCATTTTTTAGAAGGGCTAAGTAGGAGTGTGTTGTTCTATAGACATTTTGTGTTTCTGTTATAATTACTATATATACAAAAAAACAGAAATTGAGCTACCTCGATTGTGAACGTAATTTACAACTGTAATCTCTGTGAAGGAATCTGGAAAGGTAAATCTACTCTTTATGCTTTATTGATTGATGGTTAGAGTGGTCTGTGTTGAATTTCAGGTGCTCTGAATTACAATGAGAAAGATCCCAACTAAGAAAACATGGACCACATGAGTCATTCTTGTGCATAACAAGACTTGCCACTTGGGGTTATTCTGTCATGTACAAGAAAGCACTTGTGCTTTCACTCCTTGGGACACAGTACTCAGCCTCATGGTAACAAGAGAGAACTCAAACCTGCTGTGTCTGCAGGGAAGGTTGGGAAACAAGTCTTGTCCACCAGTCTTGGCTAAGCTGCAGATAAAGTGCCTTTGGAACATTGTATCAAGAAATTAGAATCTTAGCTGGGGCTGACCTGTCCATATTACACTCAGTGATAGCCACATTATACAGGAAAGCTGGTAAGTGCATGACTATTTATCAGGGCCTGCTGTAACAGGAAAGAAGCAGGTCATTCTGACTGCATCTAAAAGGAAAAACATTTTTCTTCCCATAAGCAAAGAAAGTGTCTCACGTCCAGGAACATAGAATCTGAACTCTCAGAAAGTCAAGGCTAAAGGAGAAGGCATGAAGAAATTATTTTCCTGAACTTTATAGGATATAGAAGCCAAGTTTATCAAAAAGAAAATAGAAAAAAAATATCCTAATAGGAAAACATGGCCTTTCCTCTGACAAGTATCTTAAATGAAAACTTTTCAAATTGGCAAAACAGCCTTTCTTCATGAGTTCACAGCTAACAAATACAGATGAGGGCATCAGACATAACTTTTAGATAACAAGGCTTTATACAATGCAAGTTATATCAGATATTTCCTCAATATAAGAGAGACCAAAACAGAAATGCAGACTGGGGGGAGGGGAGGTCAGGAAAGAAAGAATACCATGACAGGAAAAAGAAAAAAAAACTTTTATTATGAAACAGCCCTCTAATCTCAGAAAGATGATATAACATCTATAAAATGAATGCTATAAAAAAGGAAAGAGAGCAAGAAAATGTTCTCGGAAATTGAAATGTTCACAGCCAAAATAAAAATTCAATAGAGAATTCAACACAGAAGAAAAAGTTGAAATCTCTTAGAAAGTAATACAAATTGAAAAAGAGAAGGGCTATAGAAGAAAAATATGACTTAGAGGATTAATCTAAGAGATCCAATATCCTGCTAGTAGGAGTTCCGGAAAGAGAGGATGGAGAAAACAGGGAAATAAATTATCAAAGAAATAATAAAAGAAAATTTTCCGGAAAGAAAGTTGGTTAGTCCAAACAGTGAATGGCCTACTGGATTTCCAGTCCAATTAAGGAACAGAGGATTTGTATTAGGGCATATTCTTACGAAGCTTAAGGATTCTAGAGCTAAGAGAGCTGAGTCTGAGGATGAGGAGATGGGGTAGGGGTAGGGCAAAGGAAAGTATCACATTCCAAGAAATTAGAATTGAAATCATTAACCTTGGATGCTGGAAGATAATAAATTTGGAGGGTAAGCCTTTTTCAGCTTAAAATTCTATATACAGCCAAACTATGCGATTCATGTGGGAAAAGAAACAAAAATTAGATACGGAAACATTTATAAAAATTCCTGTGTGTCTTTTTATTAGTTACTGGAAAATGTACTTCAGTAAAGTAAGGGAATAAACCAAGAAAGAGAAAGTCATGAACAGAATCCATAAAACAGGGAATCCAGTCCAGAGAAGTGGCAAAGGGAAGTCCAAGGATGACAGCTATGTAGCAGGCCTGGAGAGCAACCAGTCCAAGATTGGATCAGAAGAATGGAAGGCTCTGTCGGGGGAGGGATGGAATAAAGGAATTATTGGATGTGTTTGCACATTTGGGAATAAAATCTGATACATTTTTTAAAAAGTAGGGAATTTTCATTGTCTACCCATGAAAAAAGAAAACAAATAAAGGCAATAAATAATTCTAAGAAAGACAAAACTGAACAAAGAAAGAAACTATAACCTATTGGAAGGGAGGCAGGGAAGTGAAAGAAGAAAGGACAGGCAGATCACTTGGGATTCCATCAACCAGAGATAACGTGTTATTATTTTATCTTTTCAAATCTGTACCATACACATATGTATCTTTATAACAGTGGGATCATACTGTACTATTTTGTAGTTTGCTTTTTGTCAGTTACTATTATTTTTAAATATGTATTTGACATTATATATTCTGCAGGATAACATTTAATAGGTTTTAGAATAATTAATTCAGTGAATAAACCATAATATATTAACCAAATCCCTGTTGCTTTGATTTATTTGGTCCTTATAAGTTCCCTGAAATATAGTAAAACAAAAACAGCTCTGATTTTGGAACCAGGACTTAGAGTCTTAACTGTGACTAAATATCCTGTCCTGATTTAGGAGATTAGGCCAAGAAAATGCAGAATATTTACTCCTGTATGTATTCATGCTAATATCACAGACAGACAAGAATGATGAAGGTGCCACTTTTGGCCAGGCGCGGTGGCTCATGCCTGTAATTCCAGCACTTTGGGAGGCCGAGGCAGGCAGATCATGAGGTCAAGAAATCGACACCATCCTGGCCAACATGGTGAAACCCTGTCTCTACTAAAAATACAAAAATTAACTGGGTGTAATGGCACATGCCTGTAGTCCCAGCTACTTGGAAGGCTGAGGCAGGAGAATCACTTGAACATAGGAGGCGGAGATTGCACTGAGCCTAGAGCCAGACTGTCTCAAAAATAAATAAATAAATAAAGTGCCACTTTTTAGTATTACATCACGGCTATATTTAAGGGAACATCTCCTATCCCCTTCTCTGTCTAGAGTGCTGCTAACCCAAGTATCTGCATGGTCCATTTTCTCATTTCATTCAGGTCTCTCGCTATTCACACAACCCCTTATCAGGGAGGCCTTTTTGGTGCACTTTACATAAAATAGGCCACCACTGTCACCGCACAGGCTTATCTGCTGAGCTGATTTTATTTTTTTCCATAGCACTTTCTCACCATCTGTCATCCCAACAATGAAATATAAAGCTCAAGAATAGTTTTTCTATCTTATTTGTTTCTCTGTCTCCAGTGGCTAAAGTAATGCCTGGCGTAAAGTAAGTAGGTGCTCAGTCATCTTTGAATGAACAAACAAATGAATGAATTAACTGGGACTTAGAAAACCATGGGAACAACCCAAGAAAGCAGTGAAGGGAAATTCTAAGTCGACAGAGGTCCAGGTCCAGGTTAGAGCAGAAGGTCTAGGGGTCCAGGAAAGGAGGTCTCCAGGAAGAATTGACTCAGAAAAATTTCGATTGAGTAGAGGGGAAAAAAAAGGGTAACTTTAACAAAAACAAATATTGGAGGACAGAGACTTAAGTTGTAAGAATGGAAGTCTCCTTGGCTCAGCAGTGAACAATATTTAGAAGTAAAAGCATATTAGTAAGAATAGAAGAATTAAAATAAGATACGGCAGGAACGAATGGTAGGGCTGTAAAAGTGAGCTAAACCCTCATCTCTCATAGCAACTCAGCAAGGGTAATGAATAAGTTATCGAGCAATGGCAAGATGGTCATAAATGTTTGGAGGTTTGATGATAGCTGGTGGAAGGACAGCTAAAAGAGTTAAGAGAGGCTTCCTCTAGGAAACGGGTCTAGAAGTGGGAAATGATGGAAAAGAAAGCTATGGTTTTACACTACAGGCATTTCTGTGATATTTGATATGAAAATATATGTGTGTGTGTGTGTGTGTGTGTGTTACCTTGATAAAACTTTGAACAAGGAAAGTAGAGGCCAAATGTAAAAATTAATAATCTGGGGGCTGGGTGCAGTAGCTCATGCCTGTAATCCCAGCACTTTGGGAGGCTGAGGTGGGCAGATCACTTGAGGTCAGGAGTTCGAGACCAGCCTGACCAACATGGTGAAACCCTGTCTCTACTAAAAATACAAAATGAGCTGGGCATGGTGGCGAGCACCTGTAGTCCCAGCTACTTGGGAGGCTGAGGCAGGAGAATCACTTGAACCCAGGAGGCGGTGGCTGCAGTGAGCCAGGATCACACCACTGCACTCCAGCCTGGGCAACAAAGAGCAAAGCTCAGTCTCAATAATAATGATCTGGAACTAAAATTCTAGATAATTGAAGCCACAGGGATGGAGGCAGGATGGGAGGAAGGCATGGGGAAAGTGCAGGTATGCTAAGGGCCTGCCTTGTTTAGATGAGTAATTTCAGACAGCAAGAGGAAATGTAAGTTTGCAGTTTTTAGGTAAGGCTAACCACTAGATAAGTAAAAATGGAATTTATGCTTTCAGATTGCTAATGAAAAGAAATTTGTTACAGCCTGTGTGGGGAGGAAAACTCATCATTCACACTAAAGATGAGAGTCAGAAATAACAAGAAAGCATAGGATATATAAAAGAAGATGACTGTAGTCAGACCAAATAGCTCCGATCTCAATATATGTAAATATGTTTAGTCTCTCTAATTAAGAAACAGAGACTTTCAAACCACATTTTTAAAGAAGTCAACTTACATGATTTCAAGACACATACTTAAAACAAAATGACAAAAGATTGAAAATGAAGGGAAGGGCATATACCAAGCAGATGCTGGCAAAGAAGAAAGCAAGATAATAATACCAGCCAAAATGGAATTGAAGGTACAAGCATTGAATGAAAATGTTCTTACCAGTACAAGAAAGCCACATACATTCATGTTATCTCTGGCTTTCTTCCTCTTTCCTAGGTATTTGACATCTTGAAAGTGAGCATCACTTAGCTTATTTTGCAGCCAGTATAATGGGACCAACCCTTACTGAAAACCCCTGGAGATCTACAAACGTATTTTTAAAAATAAATATTCCTTTAAGTTGTTTTCTTTAAAAAAAAAAAAATCCAGTATGCTTTCATGTTAATACCTGTTTGCATTTTCTTGGCATACATGATTTATTGGTAGCAATTTGTGCTTCTAAGTCTTAAATCGAAATAGCACATATTGGTCTGGTACAATTACACACATCATCTGCTGTGCTATCTGACACTGGGCTGTGGAACCATTGAACGTTTGCTCTGGAGAAGCCAGATGAGGTTGGAAGACGGTTCTTTTAAAGTAAGTGCTCTTGTTTCCAGAGACTGTGTGCATATTGCCTGACTCACAGTCCTCTCTTGGCCTCACCGGTATCTCTCATCAGATAGCATGTGCCAAAAGAAAGCAGGAGCGTGAATTTACTAAAATTAATTTGAAATTTGTGTTTGTTCTGTATATTCTAAATGTTTGACTTTTTATTTTTTAAATGTAGCTAATGCTGCCTACCTTGGGAGCCAAGAAATGATGGAGGTGGTGAAGAGGGATGACGAAGCCATAAAGGAGCATTTATGTAAGGTAATCACTTTAGTGCTGCAAGGGGATAAGTAATACGTAGATGGGCAGAGACTTTTACTGAGGGCAAAGGACTAGAACTAGTTAGAGTCTGTAAGACGTTAAGGGTTTGTAGAATGACATAGAATTCTATTTCCAGTTAAAATTATAATTATCCTTGAAAGTTGCATAGAGAGTAGTAAAGCTGATTGCATAGTAACTTAAATATATTTTACCACCTGTTTTTGTTGAATTAATTTTAGAATCAATAGTTTTCTATTTTGTCAATGCATTTTAGCCTCTCTAGGTCTTGTATTAAGAAGACTCAATAATGTTTACAGAATAAATGAATTATATTGGAATATAAATGAAACAGTGGAAAATAATTTATATATTATATGACCTCATGACTAGTGAGCCTGTCTTTCTTATTCTCTAATGTATTAAAGTAGAAATGTCCTGCTCTGACCTTAAGACCAGTTTTCTGAAATATTCACCATTTGGGAGTTATCCTGCAAATACTAGAATCTTGCACAAACACGTTTGGAAGCTCCAGTCTCTGAAACCATAAGATAAGACTATGGTTTAGTATATGTTTAAGGTCCCCTTGGAATTTGGGTGACTGTGGTACTCCTGTGGCATCATTTGTCTGGCTGTCCATTCTGAGTAGGATAGAGCTGTACTAATACTCTAGCCACTAGCCACATGTGGTTATTTGTGGCTAGCCTGAATTGAGATGCGCCATAAGTGTAAAACACACAGGGATTTCAAAAGCTTAGTACCCCACAAAAGCAAAATTTTTCATTAATTTTTATATTGATTATCTGTTGAAATGATACTACCTTACATAGAGTGGATTAAGTAAAACCTATTATTAAAAGTAATTTCACCTATTTCTTTATACTTTTTTAAACATCTTTACTAGGAAATTTTAAAATTACATATGTACCTTGCTTTATACTTCGGTTGGACAGCACTGATCTTGAACTTTACAGTTGGTGCCAAACTCTGATACCTGCTGAACTGATCCCTGCTGAGTGGCAAACTTGCACAGGGCTCAGGAACCTATAATCCACAAGTGAAATACGAGATAACCCACTGGACTTAGAATGTCTTTATAAACCTTGATACATTTGACTTAAACTTTCCTACAGTGTTAATTCATAATTCCATAACTTCCCAATACAGTTATCTTAAAGCAAGAAATGGATATGTTCTTAAAAAATTTTTTTCAGAATATTGAAAATATTTACCGGGAGAGGACTTTTGAAAATGCCAGTGTGTCTTTGTCTCATGGCTGTAGTGGTCATCATATTTCTAAAATAGCAATTGGCTAGAGATTGAAATTTGGAAACCAGAAGGAAGCCCTCACTAGCCGAAGGAGAGTGCTGGGGCCTCAGGTGGGCCCTCTCCCCAGGGCTTTCAACTACTTCCAGTCATTGAGCGATGTGAAAATACAAGAAAAACAGTATTTTATTTTTCATTTAAACTATAAGTGAATCTGTTTCAAAAATGCGTTTAAGTTCTTCCAGGTTGGGAGTTCATAAAAACAGCTCAACTCTCAGTTAATAATAAGACTGGCAGATGCTCACTTCCAAAATTCACACTTGCTGAGTGACTAGACCCATCATTTGTCAGAGCCTGCCTTACCACCTGTGGAAGCCAGCTGCTGTAAAATACTCATCATTTCTGGATTCTGCTTGTGTGTTGTGCTTAGGAAAAGGTCAAAGAAAGGTGCTAACTTATTCCTGTCCTAAGTTAAATCCATATGCAAGTGTAATCATTCCCAGAGAGGGCTGTTCGTGGTAATTGTGTCAGGACTGTTAAGTTTACTGAAACTTTTATGGGGAAATATGGGGGTATAATGGTAGATGGTAGACATTTCAAGGTTAGTAGTAACACACAGTCACAGGAATAAACTTTTCCAACTCCAGGCAATAATTTCGTTTTTGATATAGCGTTAAATGTACTTATAGAATATGGGGAAACAAGGCATTGTTTCATTTAATGCAAAACTACCTTGCAGTTAATTCATTATCCTTTCTACCAGCAAAATTCAAGCTCTCCACTAGAATGATACAATTATAATTCCTAAGTGAAACTAGGTACAGAGAGACAGGAAGTTTATTGCAACTTTTTGTTTCTGTAATAAAAAGAGGAAACATACTGTAATTTAATATTGGTAAAAGTTGAATCAACATACGTCCCAGTCTGCTTGAGAAAATAAGGAAACTTAAAAGTGCACATAGTTCTAGGAGGATAGTGCACATCACCTCCTGCCTTCCAGACACCACTGATAACTAGGCAAACTAAAACCAATGTCCAGGATTAGAAGTATTCCTAGTTTAGGTATCTTAAGCGATGATACTCTTTCCCATTTCCACCCAAACAAAGGCATTCGGAAACTTCATACCTATCCAGGACTGTCCAGTGAGAATAGTCATTGAGCCACACATTTTGTTGAAAAATCATTTCCTATATCTCAGTTATTCAACTAAAAATAGTTCTGAAAAATATATCTTTGTGCCATCCAGCCAGTATGCCACAGGAAAGTTAGTCTAAAAATAAGCTTTCTACCATATCAGGCAGACAGCTTTCTACTTCTTTCTCCTCCCTGAGAGAACTGTCATACCATAAGCTGCAGGCTTTGGTTCTAAATCCAAATTTTCTACCACTGGACATCCATTGGACACAAGAAAAGAGTTTTTAATATGCTTGAGGCAAATGGACATTTTTAGCTCTAAAAGATCTGTGGGTTGGTTGTCCTCCTTCCAAGGTCTAGTGACTTTATACACAGTATTGGGCATAAAATAAAGTAATTTATTTTATTAAAATAAGGTACTTAATTTTATTAAAATAATTTTTCTTTCCTGAAGCAAATATAACAGACTCATAGTTGTTTCCAAAGGAGTATACCACAGTTTATGGCATCATAGGTTATTTTCTCTTTTCTTTTTTTGAGACAGAGTCTCGCACCATTTCCTGGGCTAGAGTGCAGTGGCGCAATATTGGCTCACTGCAACCTCCACCTCCCGGGTTCAAGCGATTCTCTTGCTTCAGCCTCCTGAGTAGCTGGGATTACAGGTACCCACTACCACGCCCAGCTAATTTTTTTGTATTTTTAGTAGAGACGGGGTTTTACCAAGTTGGCCAGGCTGGTCTTATACTCCTAACCTTGTTATTCACCTGCCTCAGCCTCCCAAAGTGCTAGGATTACAGGTGTGAGCCACCACGCCCAGCCTATAGGTTATTTTATCATCTGACTAAATTCTCCTTGTCCAGTGTCCTTTCCAAGATGCCTTCCCAGTCTTGGGTTTTGGTTAGATGTCACTCCCTATGTAAAGTTATCATATTGCATTTATCACATAGCATTTAAACAATCAACCTTTTTGCCTTTCCCCACTTTGAGGTAAGGAACTGTGTCTTCCTCATCTTGATATCCCCTAGGGCCTAGCATAATGCATACCTCGTAGACAGTCAATAAATAAGTGCTAGACAGATGTATAGATAGGGAAGCCATTAATTAGAGTGTGGATTCTAAACCTGTTTTGTGCCATGTATCTCTTTCGCTCTCTCGTAAAGCTTTTGAATTCTACTCACAGTGATGTTTTTCAGTGCATAAAACAAATACACAAGATTACAAAAGAAAGCAGTCATTGGATAATGAGATATAATAGCAGTCGGAATTACTATTTTAAATTTGTAATGATGAGTATAATTTTTTAGTCATCTTGAGCAAGTTAGTGTGATTTGAAAATACTTATCATTTTTATAGGTGACAAAATACAGGCATTACTAATACTATGGCTTGTTGCCTGTATTCATAATTGAGGGAAATACTAAATTTTGGTTAGAGATTAACAAAAATAAACATGTAAATTTTTCTCAAGTTTACATAACTTCCCCCCCCACCCCCAAGCCCCTGGACCTGTACACTGCAAGCAAAGAAGCCCTGCCTTAGAGAAACTAGAAAAGGTTAGGTAGCATGATGTTGTGGCTTAGGCACTGGCCAGCGAGCAAGAAGTCATGATATGCCGCACTAAAGAGACTGTTCTGGGGAGCTGTTGAAGGGTTTAAGCTGTTGAAGGGTAACAGTCAAAACATTTGACAACCATATGATACAGCCACTGACCAATCAGGATGTATGCCAGCTATGAACAACCAGTTCAGAGGCACCAGTTCATATCAGTTAACCCTAGGAATGCGGGGAGGTTAACAAACGAGAGGGATTATTTTGGGGGAAAATGTGTGATGTAATACTAGGAAAGCACGAAACATGAGTTGGGGAGCCTGTTTACAAGGCTTTTATAAGAACTAAGGCATTGGGATTGAGGATGGAAAGATTTAGGAGGTAGAATCAAAGGTACTGAGTACTAACAGGATATCAGGGAGTGGAGACGGAGGAATCTAAGATTATTTATCTGTATCTGGACTTGGTAATAAGATAGGGATGATGGGAGGAGAAGCAGCAGCAAGTTGTGGGAGATGGCTGAACGGGTGGTTCCTTTTGGTACTTTTATTTGAGATGCCTGTGGGACATGCAAGTGGATCTGTGTATGGATATGGATGTATGGGTATGAAGCTTAGAAAAGCATTTGGGGCTGACTTCTGGTTGGGGAGTGATGAGGCTATAGTTAAAGCCAAGAACTTGGGTAGTAGCAGCTTAAAGAAGTACGCAGAACAAGGAAAGAAGACTTTTAATGATTGATCGTTGGGAACCCAGCTCTAAGCGTTGGGAGGAAGACGTGGAGCCAATGAATGAATAAAATGGGAGGGGAGGTAAAAAGGGTGGGAATGAGAACCAGGATGAAATAAACCAAGGGAAGAGAATCAACTGTGCATTTTCGCCACCCCAATCCCAGTTTGTCTGGAAGCCTCTGGAGTACTCTGCTTTATGAGGCACCTGGTGTGTCGGAGGCAAATAAGAGGTCAGCACTCCCTTGTTCTGTCACTATTCTAAGCCATAAGGGATGCATGTCTCATTCATTGAAAAGTGAACTCGTGTTTGGTTTATAAACTTGAAGTTTTCATTTCAAACCCACTTCCAGGGGAAATTCTAAACTGCCGTGACCACGTTTGGCCCAGGCTTATGGAAACAGCTGGTGTATGCTACTGCCAGACTGAATCTGAGCATCACTATCAGTCAGTAGGAATCTGAAATGGTTCCAGAGAGAACACATGGAGTGCAGCTTTCAGATGAAATCAGGCAGTGGCAGAGGGGCTGCCTGCAAGGTGGTGCTGCCCCTGCCCCCAGAGGGCCAGGCTGGGGCTACAGTGTGGCTTGGGAAAGAGGCAAGTGTCCTCAAGAATACGAACTCCTCTGCTATTGCTCTCTCCCCATCCTTCTTAACCTGCCTTAGCCCAGAGGTGTGTGTTGCCTTTGGGAGCAAACCTTGTACAGTTATTTGCAGATGGGGGCATGCAAATCCTTCTGACATGCATACATCCTGCCTGGTGCAGCATAGGAAGTGCTCCCTGGACCAGCTCACCAGGCCTGCCTTTCCGCCAAGCCTCAGTATTCCGAAACGGATTGTTTTAGTTCTGCCTATTTAATTTGAAGCCTGTACAGAATGTCATAATCATCCTGAAAATAGATAGGTTTGTTTTTATCCCAATCATTTTGCCCTCGAAAGCTTTATTTGGGCAATTGTGTTAACACACCCTGGAGTTCTCCAGTGGAGCCTGGTGACCAAGGGGAGGTGAATGTGCTGGAGAGCCGGGCTCCCGGAGTCCCAGCTGAGCTTCAAACACCAGATCCATCCTTGCCCATGACTCTGCTTAGGTTACCGGACTTCACTGTGCCTCCTTTGTTCATCAGTAAAATGGTTTAGTAATAGTATCTCGCTTCATACAGCTATTCCAGTACTATGCTGTAATTCATACCTTGTAATTCAGACCTTATCAAAGAGTCTGGCATGCACTAAACACTCAATAAATGTTTATTATTACTATTACAAAGTTAGTTACAGCCTAGTTATGCTTCTAAGTACTTTAAAAAGACTATTTGCCTAACTGTTCCTCCTCTCACATCCCCCTTTTGAGGTATTTTCATTGTGTTAATAAAAGATGTTAGTGATACTGAGTATGTGGCCAAGAGACCCTGGAATGCCCAATGCCATTCTTAATAACAGCCACCACTCCCCATAAGATACCTCAAGCAGCTGTTGTATAGGAACCATAATGAGGGAGAACACAATAGTACTTAATTTTTATCAGGACTTGGTCCCACTATTCTAGTGCAGAGAAGTCTGATAAACTGAACCTGGCCTTTCTCTCAGTTGAGTAAAACCATTCCAGTACATCTGCCCCCTTCTTGGGGCATAGGTCCAGGGAAAGACAGAAACACAGGAGGAGAGACTGGCTCCCAGAGCCTCTTACTCTGCCAGAGGGCCTTGCCAGAGGAAACCAGAGGTCCTGGGTTAGCTTCTCACTGCAGTCCCACGTAAGAAAGAGACAAGCCAGTCACTCGATGGCCTCGTGGCTAGTACGTGGGAGGGAGTGCATCCTGGCCCTTTACCTGTTAGCCACACGGAAAGGAGAGAGTGCTGCTCTGCACACCACTGGATACACAGATGGTTGTTCCAGCTGCTGGAGAGTGAGCCACGCAGTGCCCCGTGGGACCTACTCCTGCTCCTTTGGCGCTCCCATTCCCGCCACTCCCCTGGGTGCCTGCAGAGAGAAGCAGGTTCGTGGGCTGGAAGTATTGTGTTTTCACCTCCATCCTCAGCCACTTTTAAAAAATCTTTGGAGATTTCAGTTCTCATTTTTTCAAGAATGGTCATTGAGACACAGGAATAACGGAAGAGAGGAAACAAAGTAAATGGAAAAATTAAAGTCCCTAAACCATCTCCCTTTCTTTAGCAATTCTGCAAATTCCTAAAAACGGGGGCTCAGGAAGACTGCAGTGAAATGTTGACACTTTGCAGCTGCCTGTGTCCCCAACAGGGATCAGATTTTTAAGTAACTGAAAGGAGATGCTTGTATCACAGAATCCGTTTGCTTTAACATTGCAAGACTGGGGCTTTCATGTCTTTGACTCGGAGGGGAGGGGAGAAGTGGAAGCCTGCTGCTGTCACCCAGACTGTCTGGACTCTCCCCAGAAATGGACATGCACTGGAGGACCTAACAGTTTCTATCCTGAGCCTGGGAAAGCTGGTAGGGGATGAAAACAGGGAGACGAAGGCAGGGCAGGGGACCCTAGCTGGGAAGTAGGGGACCTATATGTGTAGGTACTCATTTAATCCCTTGGTAAGCAACCGACTGCTTTATATCTGACCTTTTGGTTTTTTCACAAACAATGAAACAAGCAAAAAACTTAGTCTAGTGGGAATTATCAATCAAAGAAGGAAAGAAAACCCGGAGAAAGCAGGAATGACATCATTTTTCTTAGATCTCTGAAAGAAAGTCTGAGAAGATAGATCTCTCTGAGCATCTGCATCACCCCTCTTTGGTCACCGTCTCTGGTGCTGGCTTCCTGGTTGCCCTGCCATGCAGTGTAAGCTGCCAGGGAGCTACAGCTGTTTATGAAGTGCTCACAGAAAGCCTTGAATCGCTCCGAAAAGTGGTGGGCATTACTTTCACTGCTGCAAGAACCCACAGGCTCACCCTGTGAGCCCACCAGGAGGAAAAGAAACTCCCAGAATGTCAGTGCCTTTCTTCATTTGGAAGATGCTCAACCAAGGATAGCCATAGGACACTGTAGCTTAGGCTCCAGGTCTCCTTTATGAGGAAAAGTAGGTTTTATTATAAAAGTAGAAGTAGAGAATCCACTCCGGGAGCTGACTGTTAGTGGCAGCTTGAGGATAGGGGATGTGCTTCACTGGTTACTTGGTTGGCGACTTATATCTTCTATCCCATCTATCTTTCTCCACAATCATGTCTGGGGAATATGACATATACATTTTTTGGATAATGAGTAAGTATATGGTAAAACAACTTTGCTTTAGATTATAAAAAATTTGTAATACTTATATATTTTCTGAGCCTGACTGTGTCAAAAGCAACTTATCAGATGAGAATATATTTTCTCGAAGGTGAATTTAAGGTCATGTGGATTCTTTTTCCTTGACGAGGGCATAGCTCCCACCCCACCCCACCCCACCATTGCCCAGTCTGTGTCGAGGAGCTCCTTTTGTCCTCACCTGTAAAGCAGCAGCCTTTAAGAGTGCTCACTGTGTGTAAAGCACTTGATACACTTTGTTTTCCAGTCCTCAGCACTAGCCCACTGGTAACCAGTTCTGTCTTACTTTACAGATGAGTAAACAGGCACAGGGAGGCTAAGTTACTGGTCCAGGCTCACAGCACCAATAAATGACAGAACCAAGATTCCCATCCAGGTGGATATGGCTCAGGGACCTGTACAGTCTTAACATTGCACTCACTGCACTACGCTCTTCCTGGCTGAATAAGGAGCTTGAGTAGTTCCACAGATTACTTTAGCATAATATAAACAAAATTATTTACCACACTGTGATATAAAGACATGGTGAGAAGCCCTTTCACTCTCAGCATGACACCCGCAGAAATGCCATTTACTATATCACAAAACAGGCAGCCCACAAATTGACTGTCCGAAGTAGTCCGTGCTGAGGGCTCATGAAGCTGGACTTCTCATTGGAAGCATTTCAAGTTGTATTGATAAGATCTCATTTGTACCAAACTTGACTTCGTGATGAATTATGTTTTAAAGAGCTTCTAAAATTCAGTTTATCCATAAGATTAACAACAACAATAAATATATCTATTTGTTTTGCATATGTATGCGCAAAACTTTCATTTTATGAGATCTTTTATTCCTGTAATGCCTGTACTGCAATTTCAGTACTGTCCTATTGAATAGAGAGAAATAATTGAGATAGAGATTTCTGTGTGTGGCTTTTAAAATTTTTATTATTTTAAGATGTTGCTATGTCATTGAGAGTGAATTTTGTCAGTTACTAGCTAAATCATAAGATGCTTTCTAATATTTCTTTGTTCTTACAATAAATCTTCTATTAGTAATGCATAAAAGCCCGCAACTCCAAATGTATACTAAAACAAAGCTTTGTTCACGTTCACTTCCTTAGGGCAGAATTTGGGTTTCCCTGCTTTGAAGTCCTGTAGTGCTTTGTCCTTACCTCTGTCTACCTGTTGGGTTTGACAGCCAGTTTATATAGGCCTGTTCTCTCCCCTAGTCTGTGAGCTGCTCCAGGGCAGAGACCATCTTACACACTTCTGAAGGTCAGCCACTTAGCTCAGTACCAGATATGGGATGGATTCGGAGTCATTTTTGGTGGAACTCATTTGACTCTATCAGCTTCAGCAATTCACTGTCCAAAAGTACCTGTTTGTAGACCACCCCCCAAAAGGTGAAAAAAAAAACACACATGAGAAAAGACAGATGTGGGGACAAGCTGCAGCAACTTGCAGGGATACTTTAGGGGGGACATGTCTCCTTAGGTGCACACTGAAGAGTTAAAGGGAAGTTCATCTATAAGCACAGAGACTGTAGTCACCATAAATCCACTTTCCTGCAGAAAACACGCAAGGAAAAGCTAAAGTGTGGTCCTGGAGAATCAAAATCCAGAACCGAAAAAGTTAAATTTTGTGCTTAATAGAAAAAAAATCAATGGGTTACTTAACATGACAATTTGGAAACCGAAAAATTTCCATCTCAATAATATATAGTTTTTATCAGCTCTCATGAGTACCAAAACAAGTGCTAAGGAGAAATAAACTACAGGAAATAATTTATTTTCTTCTAAACCTTTGAATATAAACATCCTGCTGATTGCCTGCTATTCTTTGTTAACAATTCCAGTACTTTCACTGCGGTTATCACCCCCATGACACACAGTGCCTCAGAAGAGCTACATAGACTGTGAGAAGGCTTTCAGCAAAGGTAGTTGGAAAGCTAGGTGCCTTGGCTCATGCCTGTAATTCCAGTACTTTGTGAGGCTGAGGTGGGTGGATCACTTGAGCCCAGGAGTTGGAGACCAGCCTGGGTGACACAGGGAGACCTCGTCTCTACAAAAAAAAAAATTTAAAAATTAGCTGGGCATGGTGGCATGCGCTTGTTCTTCCAGCCACTCTGGAAGCTGAGGTGTGAGGGCCGCTTGAGCTCGGGAGATGGAAGTTCCAGTAAGCTGAGATCACACCACTGTACTCTAGGCTGGGCCCAGAGTAAGACCGTCTCAAAATAAATGAGTAAATAAAAATAAAGGTGGCTGGGTTCGCTCCCATTGACAACTCTCACATTCTGTTAGTTTTCATATCCAGTTTAAGACCTGCCAGTTGTCAGGTTTTGTGTTTTTATAACATGGGTCTATTTACTGGAATTGTAAGTAGTAGTAAAAGGTACAGGTAAGAAATGTTGTCTCTGGATTTGTAGCCCAGCTCTTCAGCTTACAAATTGCTTGAAATAAGCAAGTTAATCTTGCTAAGCCTCAATTTCCGTTTCTGTAAAATAGGGATACAAGACTTTCCTTAGAGTATTGTTGTGAGGATACAATGAGATAATACATAGAAAATGCTTACTCAGCACAGAGCCCGGTCATTACTCTTGGCCCACCAGTTCACCATGGTGCATTGCAATTCATTTTTACATCCAACATTGTAAGACTTGCACTCTTAACCACTGTGTTTTGGTGTCCAGTTATTGCTCTTTATTTCTGCTTCATCCCTCCTCCCCCACAACGCGCCAGTGGCACCACACACTCCATACTTTCTCATTTTACTGTTCAGGGTTGCAGGTGCAGAGTCCTCCAGTCAGATCTATTGCCTGTGATTTATAATTTATAGGGAAAAGGAAGTATCTCAAGCCAGGTTATGTAAAGGCATTAGATAACCATGTGTTTTACTTGTAAGCCAAGACTTTCATAGGAAGCCCTTTAGAGAATATAGCCTGAAGAAGAACTTGTAAAAGAAAATAAAATTTTAATAAACGTGAGCCCACCCCCATCATCAATTAGGCATTTAACCAAATGAGGCCCGCTTCATGTGGTTACTGTTTGTAGAGAATCGAGAAATAAAATCAGATAAGCATATGAGAGCTCTGAATTCCTCACTGTTATGCTGTCTTGAACACTGACACTACTTTTTGTTGAGGTTCCTAGCACATGCCTTGGACAGCATGTTCCCCATAATTACTTGGACATATTTGTCTCTTGATATGCCGAGGTGGGTGTCAGGTCCCTTGATCCATGTTGATCACCCATGCTCAACTCACTGCCTTAACTGCATGCATGGGGATGGCGCTTACTCAGTGCTGAGGGCTCATAAAGCTGGACTTCTCATTGGAAACATTTCAAATTGTAATTGCATCACAGAAAAGTTAATGGTACATTCTTCATGGAAACAGTCTGAAATGTCAGGCAGAAAGCAACAGTGGGTGCATACAGTGACGCTCTTCTTGTCCGGGAGACTATATTAGGTGATGCCTTTTCTGGATGGCTTTCCTTTGAGCTGACTGCCATGTTACGGTTATCACAGGACTTCACACTGTAGCTTGTACTGGAATGAGGTTCCTAGAGTAGCCTTCTCAGGGTCCAGGGATCTTGAGGAGAGAGCATGTCCTGGAGCAGAGGAACAGATCTGACAGGCATGAACCCAAGTCTGACTTTATGGATTTCTCAGTATTCCCTGCTCTGAGGAAGTGCTGAGTAACTGCATAGCGACTGTTCCTATGCTGTTTCCTGAATACAGTTGAAAAGATTGCCAGTGGTAAGTGTAGGGGGTAGTTTAGAGAGAGCCTAACGTTATCAGCCCTATTGGTAGATAATTAATACCTGCGAGTAGTTTGTACTCTTGGCAGTATTTCAAGGCAAAGCTATAGCAGGGTAGTTGCTGAGAGATCCTGGGAAACATGTTTTTCTACTGCTGGATGGAGTAGTCTCCCACTGGTTGTGAGGTTGCAGCATTTTAGAGCTATAGAAAAAGCTGAGACCAAGAGAAAGAACCAGGCAACTGCTAGGCTCTCATATTCTCCAGGAAGCAAAAGAAGTTTTTACTCTGCTAAGAGCCATGACAAAATGAAATTTGGCTTTAGGGACTTTGGAATGCCCAGAAATGGTTGAAGTGAGCAAAAATAGGAGACTGACTATGAAGAATGAATTAAGTGATAAATCTGTAAGCTGCAGGTCCTCTGCAGCATGTAAAACTGGAACCCCAGGTAACAACCAAGAAAACCACCATGAAGCTGGAATACTATGTAGTCATGAAAAAGGGTGGATTCATGTCCTTTGCAGGGACATGGATGAAGCTGGAAACCATCATTCTCAGCAAACTAACACAGGAACAGAAAACCAAGCACCACATGTTTTCACTCATAAGTGGGAGTTGAACAATGAGAACACATGGACACAGGGAGGGGAACATCGCACACTAGGGCCTGTTGGGGGGTGGGGGGGTGGGGGGCTGGGGGAGGGATAGCATTAGGAAAAATACCTAATGTAGATGACAGGTTGATGGCTGCAGCAAACCACCATGGCATGTCTATACCTATGTAACAAACATGCACGTTCTGTGCATGTACCCAAGAACTTAAAGTATAATTTAAAAAAAGAAAAGAAAGAAAACCTCCATGAAGCAACTCAGACTAAGTCTGCCACTTGAGGTTTACTTGTTCATAATTTACTTTCTGGAGTACTACATTAAATTTTTTCCTCTATAGAGTGTTTCTAACCATCTCTTTAAATACTGGTTAAGGCATAATGTTATTGTAGTGAAGGCCATTGTTTTTGTAAGATCAGTCTTATCTGTGCCACATTCAGATCATGGATTTAATAATTGATACACTAAAACTATCCAGTGAGCAATAATGCCTATTTCTCCACACCCTCCTCCCCCACCACTTGATGCCCTCCAATCCCTCTTCCTGTTGTGGCCAGAGTGGTTTTCCTGACATAGGGACCTGAACATGTCACTTACTATGCAGTCTTTTTTTGCTTGTGGACTTCAGAATAAAGTATCGACTCCTTAGCCTGAATAGAAGATGCTGTCCATGACCTCATCCCTCTTTGCCTCTCCGGTCTTATCTCCCACTGCCCTATATTCCAGCCATGCGGAATTCCAGTTCCCTACACATGCCATGCTCTTTCAAGCTTTGGTTTGCTTAGTCTTCTCCCCACACTGTGCTCCCCCAGCTTGAAGACTTAACTCAGGCATTAACTCTGGGGAATCTTTCCTGCCCACTGCTTCCGACCAGCTGTGCCTCTCCTGAGCTCTCAAATTGTCTTGTGTATATGTGGTCTCCTTCTCCCCTCTCCCAAGACTGTCTTACCTCTGTTTTCCAGGTTCCTAATACAAAGTAGGTGCTCCATTTGTATTTGCTGAACAGATGAATGAGTAAGCGATTCAGTGTCTGAGTGAGGGAGCCCATTTGGCGTATTATGGAAGCTGCAGTTGACTATAGCTGGCCAGCTAGGGGCTGGAGCTGCGCACAGCTCTTTCTTTCAGTGATAACAGAGGTCAAAGTATCCTTAAGATTTAGTTCCTGGTTTTTGTACAAATTACCGCTGTCTCTCCTTCTGAATATAAGATTTTGCTTTGTTGCCTTTAATTTTAGAACTAACAGAACTAAAACATAGCAGTTTTTCAGTGAAACACAGCAGCTGAGAGCAATATGTACGTATATATCACATGCAGGTTTAGGTAGATACCCAGTCAGGGTCTTAGTAATGCCACAGAGGAGGCTCTTTCTCCATTCAGCTGCATGCTGTCAGCTGAAGTATGCTTATCACACTTCCCCACTGAGTCAACGTACAGGCTGCATAGAGCCTTTTCTTAGAAATGCCATGAACTCTCTCAGGTTCTGATCACACTTCATCAGCTACGTTGGAAAGCCTGAGTCCATCTGATCCATGTTTGTATTCATTCAACAAACACATCCCATATGTCTACCATGTGGCTATTTGGAAACAACTAAGTTTATTAACTGGTCACTAGTCATTCGGTGACTGTCTCAACAAGTCTCTTTGTCATCCTCACCGGCCTTTATTCCAGTGTCCACCCCACCCTTAGTATACAAAACTTTGCTGGTAAGTCCTGTTAGTGAATTATGAGCGATCTGTCACACAAGAGTCTCCTAGACGGGGTATCCTCCCACCAAATTCTTCTAAGTGCACTCCTGTAAATTGTGAAGGCTTGCTGCCTTGAGAGAGCCACACTTTGGAGAGAGCTTGGGGACTAGCTCCCAGGGCCAGGCATACGTGCTGTCCTCAGAGCACTGCCGGCTGCTGGTGTCATATCTGTGTCGGGAAGGGAAGGTGTTTTCTAATAAAATGTTTTTGTCTTGTCTTTCAGCTTACATTTTATTATGGTACTGTAGATCATTGGTGTCCAAAAGAATACTATGAAGACATTAAGAAGGATTTTCCAGAAGGAGACATTCGACTCTGTGAGAAAAACATACCTCATGCTTTCGTCATCCATTTTAACCAGGAAATGGCAAACATGATTGCTGACTCCCTAAAGGATCATCTGTCCAAAATGTAAATGGGCCTGAGGAACAAGCCTCCCCTGCCAGTACATGGAGGCAGTCAGTGTACTAGACTTTGTAGGTAAATGTAGGTAATTTTGAAGACTAATACTAGAAATGAAGAAAGTGAGAACCTCTTGGCTTACAAATCAACTCTCAGCTCCCCATGTAACAGGCTGAAGTAAACAGTTGACGAATCATTCCGTAGGTTTAACCATACATTTTCCAAGACTCAGGGAACACAGTGATCTACCCAGAGTCTCATGTTTGCATGAGATGCCCAGTGGCACCATATGGTTTATTTTGGTAGGCAGGATCTTTGCAGATCAAAAAAAAAAATCTACGTGTTGATTTTAATTGGATTACATTGTAGAGTAGGCTCTTCTGAAGGAAATCATGAAATACCTACTAGAAAATGTAAAAGTAATTGGTTAAGATGATAGTTAAGATAATTAATTGGTTAAGATGAATGTTAAGATGATAGTTAGATATGTGAAGTGTATGAGATTATGACAAGGGTACACTCATGTTCCAGGAGCAGGAAGTGAACCTGGGTCTCCTTTAAGATAGAAGATGAAGATCAGCCCAGACTAACTTAGCACAGGTCTTGGCCAGGATGATCAGTGTGACATCTAATCTACCTGCACTAGACAGAGAATAAAGTTCACCAGACATTACTGTGGTCAGCTAACCAGATAAAGAGTTGTTGAAGGACCCCAACTGTGCCTCCTGCCACAGGACAACCAGCAAGTTCTGTGCTGAGCCTTAGCCTGCCAGGTTATGAGCTCCCTGCAGGCTCCTCCTCTCCAGAGCCAGGATAGAGAGGCACCAGGCTGTCCCAAATCAGACTTGTATGTGCCAACATGCAGTTGCTCCTTCTGTCATTCTTACACTAAAACTCCATTGAAGACCAGTAATGAGCCATTGCACACATAGTGTGCTAGCCATTGAGGATAGAGTTCTTAGCTACTTAATGATTCTTTTCTTCTGGAAATCTTCTAGTGAATAATATTTGAAAGTGTCTTTTAAACTGCTAACTAAAACATTACCATACATTAGTTCTCCATTTCTGCATTAACATCATTTGCTGGAAAGAAATTATTTTGTTAATGAACCAAACCCAGCTATTAAGTTACATGAATTCACCTTCTCTAGACATATTGAGGTCTGGTAGAGAAGACACATGTTCCCTGGCCTAGAGTGGGCTGACAACATTGCTGCCTTCCCTAACGTGACTCAATCCTAAGAACCACATACTGTAGTGACAGTGGAAGATGGATCAGAAATATTCCTTGTTCTCCTAGAGGAAATCCCTCATGGCATATCATTCCCTAAGGACAATGAGATGTCCTTCCCCTCAAAACCTAAAGCCCCTGATGAAAGATTCAGCTCTGATTTGCTGCCCACTTTTTGGTAAGTGCTGAATGAGTTATTGTGCTTTGGCATAGCTTCTACATCACAGCAAATGACTTCTCAGAGGGGAAAAGACAAGCTCCGGACGAGGAGTGCTATTAACCCAAGGGGAAGAGCTAGTAGATGCAGAGGCCATAAGCACAGGGCTGTGCACAGAGCTTTTATTGGCATCTGCACCAGAGGCCTAGAAATCTGATGTTAGAAGCTATGACTCATGCCTCTGAGTGCCTTGCATACAGGAGATACTCAATACTACTAAATCAAAGCATGTGAACAAGTACTGAGTAAATCATACCTACTGGAATAAAGAGCAACATTCAGAGCTTTTCTTTTAGCTGTTATTTTAAACATTGTTCCATATTTCAAAAGTCTGCATCTATGAAATTGTGTCTTCTGATTTTTAGAGCCTCAGAAAAATACTGGTTCTTAATTCCTGTTTCTCATCTGAACACTAAATGCATTTTTGAAATAAATGTTTTACCAGCACTTCTGACTTCATCTGGCCTGATCTCTGTGTTGAGGAAGAGAGGCTACAATTTGAGCAGTTCTCCTGTGTTAGACTCGGCTCAAAGTCTCTCATTTAAAAGTGAAAAGTCACCTTTCTCATTGCTTTTTTCGTAGGTGGAAGAATCAGATTTCAAGAGACTGAAGTTCATTTTCTTTCATTAGGAATTAGAAGACTAAAATGGACGAACAGTAAATGAAATCCATTTCCCAGAAGCAGCTCTGCCTGTATGTCTCAGTCAACTACATGAAGGGTCTTTGTGAAAGTTTCAGCTTCCTACAGTTACTTAGGGCTCAGCGATTGAGCCTTGACGACTGCCCGTGTTTGTTCCTAGTCTGTTCTGAGCCATAGGAATCTCCACAAGCCCTCCGTGGCTTGTGTGGCCTGACGTCCATGGCCACCAAGGGCCTCTCACCATCCGCTTCTCCACTCAGCCTTTGGAGAGCCAGGGACCACCAAAGGCTTGATTTTTCTTCATCCTACATTATATTCAAAACAAAAACAGGCTGGGTGCCGTTGCTCATGCCTGTGATCCCAGGACTTTGGGAGGGAAGATCATTTGAGGCTAGGAGTTTGAGACCAGCCTGTGCAAAAAACGAGACCTCTGTGTCGAAAATAATTTTTTTTAAAGAGCAAAAAAAAAAAAAAAAAAAAAATTTCAGATTAAAGGAGACTGAAGAGAAACGACAATTTCACACAACATCTGATTCAGAATTGGATGTTTTTGTTATAAAAAACATTGTTGGGACAATTTGTACAACTTGAATGAGGTCTGAAGATTAGTTGGGAGTAAGATGCCACTGTTAATTTTTTTATTTCAGTGGTTGTACTGGGGAGAAGTAAGACAGTGTCCTTGTTTGTACTAGAGACATACCGAGGTATCTGAGGGCAAGGGGCAGCATGTCTGTTTACTGTCAGATGGTTCAGAGGAAAATAATGTTCTTTGTACTTGCAGATTTTTTGGAAGTTTGAGATGTTTTAGAATTTGTCAAAATAATTCTTTTTAAAGCCTACCGTGCTCTCCCCCATGTCAGTGTCTCATTGCCGCTTTTCCAGAAAGGCTATTTCCTCTTCTAGGCAGTAGATGAAGACCTGGGTTCAAATCCCAGATCTGTCATTTGTTAGGTTTGTGACATAAGACGAATTTGGGATAATATTGATATTCAGCTCAGTTTTTTATTTGGGGAAGGTTTTTTTGTGCGTGTGTGTGTTTTTTAATGGAGATAAAATGAGGCCATCATACAGCATTTAGTACCTTGCCTGGCATATGGTAGATGCTCTATAAAATGGTCCCTAAGGGAGGATAGCAAACTTGTTTTTCCTTTTTTTCTTTCATTTATCTTCTCTTTGGTATAGCAGAGGACCCTGTGGTATCTCAGTCCCTGCACTATTTCACCAGGCCTGTAACTTGATTCTAGCAGTCAGCATTTTGGCTCTTATGCATGGATAATCTTGTTCACCTGGCTCAGCCTTCTGGACCCAGCCCATGTGGGCCTCCCTACACACAGCCCAAGATGTTCTAACAGTCAATTTAGAAAAGATGCAGGAAGCAAAGCATCTCTTAGATGGCATCAGACATCTTTGTCCTTTGCCTTCTTTTGCAGAAGAGAAGAGGGGAGATTATATTTGGGCTGCTCCTTCCCTTGGGGGTGGGCCTTAAGGAGAGGTTGGAGGCTGGGACTGAGTGTGCTCTGTGAAGAAATATATCTGTGGGACCTTGAATGAAGCTCTTCTGCAAGAGTGCCGAGGACAGCAAAGTTTGTATGAGTGTTCTTCTAATCACTTTTTAGGAGGATTGAGGTTTCTTGCCTGTGCCCCATACAGACATGGGTAAGTGCTCACATTGGCCCAGGTGGGGAGTAGCTGTGGGACCTGGGTCTGGCCCCTCCCACCAGGCTGAAGGCATCTCTCTAGAACAAGACTGGTGTCACCAAGAGTGATGCTGGGTGAGCATCCTCAGAGCATGAGCAAGGGCCAAGCTCTGGGTGGTTCTGTGGTTCTGTAAAGGGCTCTATAAAGAGAAAGATCTTGGAAGAGAGAAGAGGAGGAGGTTGCACCTAGTCCTACAAGGACAGGTAGAACTTGGATAGGTGGTTTGGAATAGGTGAGATCTAATCTGGATAAGGAATCTGCTGCTCACCCCTGCACTTTCACAGTGTCTCACTTAGGCTCCCAGTCCTGTGATGTTCTGACTATGCCCATTTTGCAGATTACCACTGAGGTGCCTTGCTAAGGATCTCGCAGCTATTGGATGACAGAGCTGGGATTCTGCTATAGTTATGTGTGTCCTCCAAAGTTCATGTGTGAGAAACTTAGTCCCCCGCGCAGCTGTTGGGAGGTGGGGCCTAATGGGAAGTGTCTCAGTTATGAGGGCCCTTCCCTCCTGAATGGATTAATGCCAGTGATAAAAAGGCATGATATAAGGCTGCGAGTTTGATCTCTTATTCTCCATGCTCTCTTGCCCTTCCTCCTTCTGTCAGGGAGGATGCAGCACAAAGGTCCTCACCAGATGCCAGCCCCTCGATCTTGGACTTTCTAGCCTCCAGAACTATAAGAAATAAGTCTCTTCTTTGTAAATTACCCAGTCTCTGATATTCCATTATAGCAACCAAAAATGAACTAAGCCAGATTCCAATTCAGGCCTCTACTCCAGAGCCACCACTTCATTCTCTCTTTCCACTGCATCATGCTGCCTCCTGGAGGCCACCATGGGCAAGCCTAGCAAAAGTAGAGAGCCGGGAGAGTCACACAAAGGGCAAATGAGGACCCGATTGGCAGGGAAAGTGAAGAGTAGATAGTTGGTAACAAATGAGTAGTTGTAAAAGAATGAAAGCTATAACAGAGACCAGTTTTCAGAGGGGAAAACATGCATCAGGCAGTAGATTGAGAGAAAGCAGGCCCACATGCCGGGAGCCAGTGCTGTGGCTGCAGTCACATGGCCAGCACCTCTGCAACTCTTCCACAGCCACCTGGTCTCATGCCAGGCATGGGAACTTCCTGTGGGCTCCTCTGTACGGGAATCACTGCTCCAGCTTTGACGACGCCCATTCTCTACCCCACCCTGTGAGACGTGGCCCAAAATACCAACCGCTCCTGCCTCCCAGAGCAGTCCCTCCCACCCTACCATTCCCCGCCAGCCTTCGTGACCCCTGGCCTGGCCTGTGTCTGCTGAATGACTTATCATTGCTGCGGGAATTGTGTCTCTGCAGGCTGCTCCTCCCTGCCTCCACCAACACCACTTCCTTCAGGAAAGTCCTAGAAGATGGACTTCTGTCTTAATCATCTCTGTACTGTCAGGGCATATCAAATAGGGCATGCTACATAGGATCGTCTATCAATTTTGTTATCTAAATTAATAAAAAGTTTCTAACATACCATTCTAGGCAAGCTCTCAAAAAGAGCAGTTCTCACATTGGGTCAGACTATCAGGAAATCACATCTCAGGGCCTCTTCATCTTAAAACTGACATGTTAGTGGGAGTACAGATATGGACACTTGCTATTTTATCCCTTAAGTGTTTCCCCAGCAGAGCTGCGCACAACTGGGTCAGATAGATTCAAGGATGTCTGAATCCTTGCAGACTGCGTCTGGCACTGGGAGACTGCAAGAAAGCAAGGCCATTATCCCTTGTATCCCATTCATCTTGTCTGATATGGCTGCAACTGTTACTTCCATTCTTCTACAATTAGAAAACCTCTGGAGTTTGGGTATTAGCAACTACCAAATATGTAGTTTATTATTTGTTGAGCACTAACCCTGCACAGCACCCCAAGTGGGAATTAGAACAATACACAAGACTGTGCTCTGGGATAATCGAGCATTTTCATTTTGTGTTGCATTCCTCAAACATTCTGGCAAAGGGGCCTGTGCTGACCTCCCCACATTGGGATAGATTTCCTTGCTGGGTAAGTCTATGGGAAAATTCCTCTTCCCTGGGATGGGAATGTGACCCTATGACTGGGCGTCCATTACAGCCAGGGGGCGCGGTGCACCTGCAGGATCTCCCTCCCTCACTGAGGGACTAGAATCCCGCCTCTGCAAATCCACCCTGCTCAGGCTCTGCAGAACATCTGGGCTTCCTCCTACTGGCCATTGTGAAAGGCTGCGCACCTGCATGTGATTAGGACTCAGCAGACACCCACAGCCTATAGGGCTGCATGCTGGTGGCACATCGCAGTGGACAAGTTTCTCCCCCAATCACTGTCCCTTCTGAGCAAATGAGTCACAGAGTTCCTAGGGCACAGGAGCCCATGCATCCATGACCACATTGGGTACCTCCCTCAATGGAGCAGCAGTTGGAGGCAGTTCCAAGCAGGCCAAGACTTTTGCCTTGGCCTGCTTGGAAATGAGCAGGCATCAGCGGCAGATCCAGGACCTGACATGGCCAGGGAAAGAGTGGAAAAGTCAATCTTAGCCTTCTTTACCATCAGTCATAGGCAGGCCTTTTAGACTTGCTCTTATCAGTGTCTGGGAAATTGGATAAAATTTTAAATGCCACCCCTGACTTACCTTTCTCCCTATAACTACTCCTCTACTGAATGTGTACTCTAGCCACAGGATGCTGGGGTAGGTCAAATGGAGACTGAAAAATAAAATGAAACATGGACCAAAGATGCTTATAAACAAAGCATGAGAAGACATTACAGTTTTCAGTGACAGGGTCGTAGAGCTTATACAGTGATTGTACCTGCCAAATGAGTTAGTTGAAAAGGGAACACAATTTTCCTTCCAATGAAAGAGACTCCTTTATTCAGTAATGTGAAATTGAGTAGTGAAAAGAAAGCAGGCCTTCTTGATCTGTCTTTCACCAGAAAGAGAAAGTCACATGACCATAGGGACCTTCATTAACAAACTGTGGGAAATTGGATTCACCATGAACATGTGCTGCCATCACTGATGAAAAGGTGGGTCACTCCAGCAGGGTCCATCTCCCAAAAGAGGTCATCCTGGCAACAAATCACTAATAAGGCCAAGCCCCTGACAACTTCCTACAACCCCTGCTCTGTTAGTCCTCTCCCAGAAATATTTAAGGACCACATGAAATAGATTTCTCCTTCATCTGTAGGCAAAAGTCAGGTGCAAGAGCTGGGATGGCAACAGCACACTGTGTGGCTGATCCTATCCTGCTGGGCCCTTCGTCGTGACACCGAGCACAGGCTTTTGTACTTATCCCGAAGAGTACTGGGCAAAAAAAGTCCTGTCAGATTTGCTGTAGGACCTTATTGGGTTCTGTGAAGTATGTGATTGGCCTTGCAGAGGGCGCTGCTTCCGTGGGACTTTACGCCCTGGGATTTCAGAGACTTAAATGTGCAGCCTCCAGGTGAGGAGGGCTCATCTTTCTCAAGTGAGATGGGTCCTGCAGCAGCCTGTGATGTATAAACACAGAAACTGTCTGCTCAAACTGCATTTGGAATGACAGTGCTCACTCTACAAATTATCATGGTCATTTCCCGAACAGAAAATGTTTGGGCCTCCTTTCCTGAACGCAAGCTTCATGTTTTTTATCTTGCTGTGCAGTGACTTCATGCCCTGTGAGGCTGTGTGCAGCAGCATCCTATGCAGTTTCATACCAGTCACCAAGACCCAGGATGCAGCCCCCCATGTCGGAGGCCTCCAGCCTCACACCTGATCTGACAACACAGGAATGATCGCAGGGAATGATTGGCACAAAGACAAATGGAGCCAGGCCTGCTATGTCACCCCCACTGTTAAAATGCAGTCCGTCCTATTCTATTAATGAGTTGAGGATTCCAGTAACACAGAAAGGCTGAGTAACAAAAGCTGAAAATGTTTTCCTTTAAAGACCAGTCATGAGCAATTTTATGAATAAAATATTTAATCAACTTATCTGTACAAAATATTGAAGTGGTTAATGAAGAGTATACAAGCATGTTTAACAAATATATACTGCTATATAATAGTTAAGAAAAATAGATTGCTGTTTTACAGGTCATTTACATTTCACTATGTACAATCTATTTAAATTTGAGAATACATATACACATAGGTTTCTACCTGCCCTGGGAGGGCTCCCTGCTAGCTGGCCTGGGCATCGGCAACGCTTCACGATGTTGCTTGCATTGCCCAAATAAATGCCAGGCCTGGCAGCTAGGAGATAGCTCAGCCTGCAAGCCTTGAAGATCTGCTCTGGCCACAGCAGAGCTGGAAGAGTGCTGACAAAGGAGGTTTCAGTTTGCTTAAATGAGTTTTTAATGTCCCCCGCACCCCAGACTCCTTACTCCCAAGCCAAGCTAAGAAAAAATGGGTGTCACTGCAAAGTGAAAGGACTTCTGTCCCCTCACCCAAATAATTCATTTTGTCTCTAGCTGCTGAGGGAATGGCATGGTGTTAAGCCTTGATGGCATTACCAGCACCTTGAGTTTTATCATTTCCTTAAAATCACAGTACTGGAATCAGATGACATTGCTTTTTAAGCTGGAGGCCACTTGTCATGTGCAGAATTCTGCTGCCCACCCAAGGCCTGCTTAAACAGCATCATTTTGTAAGCTGGTGCAGGAGCTCTGCAGCGGCCTTTACAGAGAAAGGATCTGCTGCTTTATTTGTATACAAAAAGAAAAAAACTGTGTCCAAACTTTTCAGAATCCCCTATTGTCATCTGCTGAAAGGGCAAGTTGTAGCTAGCATGTTAATGCTTGTAAAAAATGCATTAACTTTTCATTTAGGGTGAAATACTTCCAGCTAAAAGACCTAAAGTGACTCAATTATGATTCTTTGTCAAAGAAAACATAAAAGCTGTTTGCATTACAGTGTAATGTCAAATACAAAAATAAAATTATTCTAAGGATGCTCATGTTTAATCCATGATTTATCCGAGGCAGAGAATGCCAGAGAATTCCTCTCTTGAGAGTCTCTGTTCCTGGCTTAGAGCACTTGAGTATTTTCCCGCCAGAAAACACATTTTATCCTGAGCTTGCTTTCTCGCTGAACTGCATCATCATTTTCTAAACAGAATGCTGAAGGGCTGACTTTGAGTCTGAAAGGCCCTGACCCAGGAAACCAGCCCTGCTTGTGGGAAGCCCCTTCCTCGAACCAGCCTGTTCACCCCAAGCCCAGCGGCTGCCCCAGGCCAGGGGAGGATCCAGGACATGTGTGTAATGGCAGCCCTCAGTCGCTCAGAGATGAAAAGGTGCAGGCAAGGGGAGGCCCTCAACATACCTGGTCACTGCTTTTTGGCCACATACACCAAAAAATCCAAGCATGGACTGCCCATAGCCCAAGAGAGGTCTCGGGATGACCTGTGAGTAATGAAAAACAGAGGAAAGGTGTGTGCAGCTGCACGAGGACAGCGGTGCTGTCCCTTCCCATCTTGCAGCTCAGGAAATATCCTCGAGGGAAGTTTAGCCCCGTGTGCCTCAGATTCATTCCTGTTTCCTTCTAATTCAGCAGGATGCCTGTGAGGGAACCTTACTCGGAAGTCTCGTTTTGGTCAGCCAAGGGTCTAGATTTTGGCAGCCAAAGGTCTGGGCAGGAGCTAGATGCAGAACTGGGTGTGGCTGTTGCCACTGCTGGTCAGATGGAGCAGGGCAGGTATTCTGCAAAGAAGACAGCCACTTGCCCACCTCCTGCCGGGCCAAATCTCCAGCCCCCACTGCGCAGCACTCCTGTTGGCCCACAACTCAAAAGGTAATGAGACAGGAATGCAGAGGCAAAGCAGCTGGCCACGCCCTGAATGCTCTGTACCACTCTCCACTCTGCCGGAAGTGGCCTGGGTGTGACAGAAGATTCTCCTTGTTTTTCTAGACAGTATCTCAGCATCCCTTACTGACACAGAAAAGGGACTAAAAGTTTCTGCAAGCATTTCTAAATGAGCAGAAGGAAGTTCGTCTGACAGAGTGAAACTGTACTTATCACACCAAGCTGTCCTGCCAACAAATTCACCTGACTGTGCAGAAACACCTCTCTCCGGAAGCTTCTGTGACCCCTGCAGCCCTCTTGCCATTGTCATGGAAACGTGTGAGAGAAAGCAGCCCTTTCTGTTGTCACAGACACATACGCACCACGCACAGATGCTGAAGAGGCCTGCAGGCTCTGCACAGGCAGGAGGAAGTGGACCATCGCACGCTGCTCTGCTGCTCTAAAGGCATATTTTTACTTTTTCGACAACTGTGAACATCACTTGAAACTCAGCCTGATTTTTCAGTGACTTCACACCCATTTTTCAATGACCACCCATCCTGGGTTGCTCTGCTGTAATTGCTCCTGCCGCCATGAATCACCAGCCCAAACTGCCCAGCCAAAGGCCTGTCACCAAGTTGCAGACCACAAGCCAAGCTCTGGTGAAGGTGGGTACCTGCAGGTCATGGGCAGAGAGCACCCCTGAATGACGATCAGAGCTCATGTGGCAACTCCTGGACCCTCAATCACCCCTCTGATTCATTAGGCCAACTTCCAGCCCTCTCCCTGCAGCCTGTGTCCAACAGGTGTCTCCTCAGGCTAGCACGGCGGCCCTCCTGAAAAGGACAGGCTTCTCTCACCACAGCCTCACTCTGGGTTACTATTTGTGACGTACTAAGCTGTGGGCACAGAGTAAAGTCCAGAATGGCACAGAGGGAGGAAGACAGCTCTACTCCAGCCTACCTGGTCAGGAGGCTCCAGATGCAAGATGCCAAGCTGTCTGAAAACTTGGAAATAAACATCTTTTGGGGTCCTCCTTTCTGGTGCTTCTTTATGTTAAACCCCTCCACTATTTTCCAGGCCATTAAAAGGAAGAGAGAGAGACAAGTTCTTCTGACGCTGCCCCAGGCTCACTCCCGTGGGAAGCTGCAAGGGGACCTCAGACCCAGATATGGGCATGGTGGTGAGGAAGGGGTGGGGACCCAAGGAGTCCACCCTGGGACAGTCCTGCCTGCCTTGTCCAGGGCTTCTGGGACAGTCCCAGGCCCCTGTCTGGGTGACCAACCAGGCCCAGCCTTGCCTTTCCTCTTTTGCCTGCAGGAGCCCCAGCAGCAGGTAGAGCCCTTCCCAGCACTAGGTCTGTAGGCAGCCTCAGCCTGAGTGTGGCTCTGCCCACCCCACTGAGCACAGGCGGAACTGCAGCTGGGTGGGCAGTGCCCTCAGCCAGCTCCTGGCTCTGGGTAGCTGAACCCCACCCTCGAGGTGCCAGCCTTCCTGCACCTGCTTCAGCCCGCGGGAATTGAAAGCACATCCACGAGGCACCTATTGAGGATATCAGTAAAATGGACACATGCACACACACAGGCAAGAGCTGTGAAATGTGTAAGATGCGGCTCTGGAACTGGGATTGGGAGGGGACCTTCTCCAGGAGCCATCGCATTTGCTCTGCCTACAAGATGTCTGAGTGGAATTGGGGGCAACGTAAAATCCTAGAACCTTGGGACTAGAGAGGGCGTCATTTTACAGGGCAGAAGATGAAGCTCCGGCAGGGAGGTGAGTGCCCATAACTTGCCTCAGCCCTCTCTTAGGAGACGCCTGTGGTGCCCTGGCCCCTAAGCAGCCTCCCCTGAGGTGGGCGCAGGCCATGTCATGGGAGCAGCTGCCCCTGGGCACTCAAAGCCCACAGTGGGCTCTGACTCTTGTGCAGCTCAGATACACCATCCCCCAGAGGGATCTAGTTACTTTCCACTCGCCCAAGGTTTGGCTGCCAGATTCGCTTGTCAGCTTCTTCTCTTGCCTTCCCAATCACACACTTTCTGAGTGGCAAGCGCAGGCCCAAGCTCCCTCTGCTAGACTGCTGCGTTCAGAGCCTTGCTCCCTCCAGCTCACTGTGCGATCTGACTCGGGCCTCCTGGCCTGCGGCCCAGTGAAGGCCAGGGGAGATCTGTCTCCCTGAGATGACAGGTTCTTATGAGAATCAGTGAGGCCCAGTGATTCTGTGCACCCAGAGGCAGCCGCAGGATGGTCTCTTCCTTCCACTGGACTTCCTGGAGGCAGACTCAAGCACAGAAGAGTCTGACCTTATCTGTGCACAAGCTGCTCTTGGAAAGAATGCAGTTTTTCTACCTGCTCTAAGAAGAAAATCAGTCTACAAATCCTACTTGTTTTCTGCTGTGAGTCTGAATGAAATTGCGACAGCATAGACCATGTGTAGGGATTGAATTACACTCCCTCCTGTTCCATCCAAAGGATTATCGGTACTCTCTTCAGTACTCAAGGTGAGGCACCCACTCCTGCTGACACCATGAAAGCTGCCAGGGAGAAGTGACTGCCCTGGGCTTCGTGGAGTCTGGATTCTCCTGTCACACAATCCAAACCTTGTATCGTTGCCAGGAGGGTACGGTGAAGGGGAGCATGGATACAATGAATGAGCACAGCTCAAGCCTGGCTTCCTCAAGCTAAGACAGCAAAGCCTGACACCTTCCCTGGAAGACCCAGCGCAGCTGCTTGGAAAGTGAGAATTCAACAAGGCAAGTGTTTGGGCATTGGCAGAAATGCCTACCTGCCTGTGTGGGTGATCCCCCTTCATACCAAAACCCTGGCTTCAAGCAGCACTGACCAGAGTGTCTTCATGTTTGGCAGACCCAGCACCAGCCCTGCTTGGGCCCCAGCTGCCCTGCCCCGAGCTCCCTAAGCAGGGATGCCAAATCCTACTCACTAGCAGGAAATACTGGTTCAAATGATGTCAGCTAGTAGTGCACAATTCTCTCAACAAAATGGAAAATTTATTTATTTATTGAGATGGAGTTTTGCTCTTGTTGCCCAGGCTGGAGTGCAATGGCCCGATCTTGGCTCACTGCAACCTCGGCCTCCCAGGTTCAAGCAATTCTCCTGCCTCAGCCTCCCAAGTAGCTGGGATTATGGGCATGTGCCACCATGCCTGGCTAATTATGTATTTTTAGTAGCGATAGGGCTTCTCCATGTTGGTCAGGCTAGTCGTGAACTCCTGACCTCAGGTGATGGGTCCACCTCGGCCTCCCAACAAAATGGAAAATTCTGTTTACTTTAGGAGGGAGACTTTGGTGACCTCAGGTTTGGGGTTAAGAGGACAGGGGATGGCCTTTATTCACAGTCTTGACATGCTTTTTCCCTGCCTGTCTCCCATCCATGGTGACTAGAGATTCCAGCCGGGGATTACAACAGAGAAGCTGGGTTCATGCCGGTCACCCAGACCAGTCCCCCACTACCTAGAAGACAGATAGAGAGCTCAGGGTGCTACTACGAACTGTGCTAACAGAACCCTTTTCTCCACACCTTAGCAATGCAAGTTGAACCACATCTTAGCAGCAAAAGGCCATCTGCCCCACGTGTTGGCCCTTTGCTATCATTTTTACAAAGTAAAATGCATCCTCTGCATTCACCTAGTGAATGGGCTGAGATGCCAGAGGGTTGGGCAGAGTGGCCCTGGGGGTTTCACCTGCTCCAGAGGCAATCTAGGAAGCATTCCTTTTATCCAGTAAACAAAGAGCATGCGGAGGGCATGGGGCCATGGAAGGAACCGTCACTGTCCAAGGACAACACTCCTCCCCTGGGCGCCACCCAAACTCAAGATGCTGGAAGACACCTACTTCCCCCACCACTCACAACACATCTCATTAGAAGGAGGTCATCAGAGGGAAAGAAAGGAAATTGACAGGTTTTTTTTCCCCCTACCATGAAAAGGTTAGGCTAAATCAAGATATTTCTTCCCAAAAAAGTGTTTTTCCTAGTCACTAAAAAAAGTATCAAAATGTTTGCTTTTATCCAAAGATACTGAATACCCTAGAATGTCTTCAAAATAACATTTAACTGCACTTTGTCATTAACTTCTTTCTAAACCTTCTACTACTGCAACTTTTAACACTTTAGTGCTTTTTTTTTTTTTAATAATTCTTCATTATGACAGGCTTTGTTTAGAAAACAAGAGTGAGGTGTCTCTGGCAAAATCCACAAATTTAGGGACCATCTTTGCCCAGTCACTAAAATAAGATGAAATTGTACCAGTGCAGCCACTTTTGGATGTTTTTAAAAGTTTTAACCTGAAGAGACTGTTCATTTTCTGGTTATTGATATCTACTCATACAGCCACAGAATATAAATTCACACAATAGGAGGGGAGAAATCTTCATTTTAAGAGTAACTTACACGTGCAATTTTTTTTCTTTTGGGAGAATTTTACAGGATGAAAACTGATTCAGGTGGGGCCCTTAAGTAAATTAGCTGTATCTAAATCGCAAGTCTGTCTTCTCTCTCTCAAGAGTGTAATCATTGAGAATCAAAATGTGTATGAATTGTCCTGCATCCGACACAGGGTGGAATTCATGCTCCCCAGGACTCTGAAGGGGAAAGTCCTGCACAGCATCAGGCAGAGGCGCTGAGAGGGCTGCGGGGCTTTTCTAAGAGCCCTCGGAGCCCCAGACAGGTGGAGTCCAACTGGTTTCTCTTCCCTCTCCCAACCTATGGAAGAAAAGCCACAAAGGATTCCCAGGCATAAACAAATCAAACAGTGACGGCTGAATGTTTGAACTCACTTGTACATGCCTAGAAAATCCTTCCATCAATAAGACTCTTCGGGGCAGAACATGGGCACTAGGGGATAGGCTTCACCTCTGCTCCCCCACACCAAGGCCCGACCTTCGAAGGGCACAGCAGCCAAGTCAGGGAGCTGATGAGGGGAGGGGGCAGATCTTCCCCCTGCTCTGAAGGTCGGGGTTGGGAGTTGAAATCTTACAAAAGCACTTTTGTGTGGCTTCACTTCCCTGCCAAAAACTACAGCAACAACACAGTGAAGGCAGGTAAAAGCAGAGGCCGACTTGATAGCTAGCACTAGCCGGAGTCGAGTTGGCGCCTGGGAGCATGCACCTACCTGGCCGACAGCCGGAGTCCTCCCCTGCCTCTCAAGTCCTGAGAGCCTCTTCACCGGCTTCTTAGGAAAACCCCCTGGCTGGTCTTTGGGAAAAGCAGTAGCTCCCCTCCCCCAGCCCCACCTTCCCTGTTCCCGGCCATTGCACTAACTTTCTCCTGAGCCACCCCAAGGCATGGCTACCACCTCCCTGACCAGCTGGGGAGCTTCCAACCTGGCAGCGCCTACCCCATCCCAATAGCCTGTTAGATCAGACTCAGCCGTTTAAACCCCTCCCCCATTTCACTTCCCTACAAAAAGAAAAATGTCCTTTCCACTCTCCAGAACATTTCCAATTAGGATTGATTTAAAAAAAAGGGGGGGGGGCAGTACCGATTTTTGCAGAAATCTGGGAAGCTCCACATTCTTTCAGACAAAACTTCCCTTTCAAAACTCAGACAGGGGCATGTTAAATTTTAAAAGTTAAAAAAGTTTAAAAAGTTAAAAAAGTTTAAAAGAAAAAAAAAAGATGCTTTTGCAGCAGTTCCTTTCCAGAGTGTTGCCCCATGCAACACAAACCCTGGGAAAGGGCACTACGGCCTTGCAGTCGGTCACGGAGTGCACCACGCGGTGCCCAGCCACCTAGCGGGGCAATGCCCACACCGGCCAGAAGCAAAAAGGGGTGAGATAAAGCATGCTTGAGTACCCCTTTGGTTCTCCCATTCTGGAGCCCCCAATTTCCTAACCCGTTTCTACCTGATTTTCGTGCCTGTTACTGCAACATCAGCACAAATACCTTCCTCTCCCCAAGTGGGGGCAGTGGGCGCCGTGGTTATCTGTTTGCAAAATACACAAGCTTTGACATTCGGTACCGACAGGTCATCTCTTCCCAAGGCTTTCAGATGCTGTCCACGGTAAATGTGTGCGTGACCGCACGAGTGTGTGTGAGTGTGAACGTGTGCTCTTCCTCCTCCGCAAGGGCGCTGAGTCACATCGGCCATGCACCCACGCTCAGTGACAGGCTGGCCCGCTGCTGCTCGTCAGCTGTGGATCCTCGGCCGCTCGACTGCCCGCTCCTCAGCCCGAGCGCTACCTGCAGCCGCAGGCCTCCACCACCATGTCCTCGTATTGCTTGTAGACGACGTTGTTGGCGGCGTCGATGTAGAGGATGCTGATGGGGCTGAGGCGCGCTGGCACACAGCAGGAGGCCGGCGCCGCGTCTGGCGCCATGGAGTTGAGCAGCGTCTGAATGATGGCGTGGTTGGTGGGCTCGAGGTGCGAGCGCAGAGGGAAGTCACAAACGCCCTCGCAGTGGTACGCCTCGTAGTCCAGCGGCGCGATGATCCAGTCGTCCCAGCCTAGCTCTTTGAAGTCCACGTGCAGCGGCTTGCGGCTGCAGCGGCTCCGGCCTCTGCGCCCGTGGCCCCGGCCCGCGCCCGCGCCAGCGCCGCTGCCCTGCGCTGTCCGCGTTCCGGCTAAAGCCGTCCTCCTCCGCCTGCGGCCGCCAATGACTGCCCTTGGCGACCCGGTGCCAGGTCTTGAATCGGGCGGCCGCTCTGCGGCCAGAAGGGCCCCGAGCGCGCGGGCCTGAGCGCGGATCTCCCGGAACAGGCTCTCTTTCCTCTGCGAGCGGGAGGAGACGACTAGCAGCGCGCGCTCCTCTGCCGCCGAGCCCCCTCCGCCTGGCCAGCCGAAGCCCAGCCGCCGCAGTGCCAAAGGGCTCCGCACTGGGCCGGCCACTGCGCGCAGCAAGAGGCAGAGCGCGCGGGGGGCGCGCGGTTCACGACGGTGGCGCCTCACGGCGTCCGCCACGTCGAACACCTCCCAGTGCTCACCGACCAGGGACTCAGCTGTCCGCGAGTACAGCAGGCGTGGCGCGCGGGCGGCGCCCGGGCACGTGGACAGCAGCAGCAGAGGCTGGGAAGTCGAGCTGCCTGGGCCCGGCTCTGGAGATCCGCGGCGCAGCACGCGCAGCTCGGCACCCACCACCTCGTCTACGTCGGGAAGGCTGGATACGTCGAACAGGAAGCTCTGGCCTGTTTCGGCTGCCGATTCGTCTGCGGGGCACCGGCAGGGACAGAGAGAAAGAGCTGAGTAAGAGAGAATCCCGCACACTGTCGGCGCGGGGCCTCCTAACAGCAAATGGGCCAGCTGCCCTCGATGTAGCAGCCAGGCCTATTCGAGCCAGCTCCCGACCCCATGTCTCTGCCCCAGCCTGAACGCTGCCAGCCTGGCCCAGAGCAGAGGACGCCTTCGCCCGGGCTGTCGGAACCGGGCTTTGGTTCAGCAAGCCAAAGTCAGGCCGACAATCCACGGTCACTGCATATCCCTGAGCCGCGGGACCAGGAGCGCACCCCTGCACCCAAGACCGGGACTGAAGGCAGCTACAGTTCCCCGGCCTGCCCCAGAGCCATGGGTTTGCGGGGCCAGCATCCGAGATCAGACTTTCGGGCTGGGGTGGAAAGAAGTCGTGCACCCCCTCCTGAGGTCCTGGGCCTTACGGAGACTTAACAGTTATTGCTCAGCCGTTCCCTGCAGAGCCGAGAGTCCCGGCTGTGCGAAAACGGAAAATTCTTGACTCGTGAAAACTCTTCTGCTACCTCTGTTCCCCTAACCCAGCCTGGATATCCCCGCTGGCCACGGTCTCCCATGCAGGCTGGGGCTTGGCGATTTGTTCAGGAGAACTCGTCTGCACGGCCGCAGAGACTCTCTAGTCCAACCTCGCTCTGCCGAAGGGGAACTGAGGCCCAGCTAGGGGTCAGGATCGCCCAAGGTCTCAGGTCTCACAGCAATGGGCGCTGCTGCTCGAGATCGCAACCACAAACACACCTCCTTCGGTGCTCCCGTGGCCTCCGAAGGAGGGGAAACGGCGGCAAAGGAACGCAAGGAACCTCTCGGAGGGGTGCGGGGCATCCCCGAATGACCTTGCTGTAGTGAGGGCAGCAGCCAGAATGAAGTCTCGCTTCCAGGAGCCACCTGTCTGTCCCTTCGCGGGCTAGTCTTCCCTCTGTAGTGACTTATCTCGGGCTTAGGGGTTTTATTTCCAGTGTGGCCACTCATTTTTTTCTTTTTGGGCTCAGAAAAAAAAAATGAAAATTCCACCACGCAGCAGATAAGGAGCTCCCTTTGAAGGGAGTCATATGGTTTCGTTTTGCCCCTAAACTGGGAGAGACTGTGCAGACTCCCCCCACCCCTGGAGATTTGCTCACCAGCCACGAACGTCAGACGCTATTGCCTGAGGTCCGGGGTCTATTCTTACCAATGGCCTCTGGGGACCTCAAACAGCCCTGCTCTAAGTTGAGACTCTGCATGGAGAGGGAGGAAGGAGAGGCGCGCTGGGGCCTGGGGGAGCACTTTCTCTGAGTTTTTCTGCAGATTCTCTGCCTCTCCCTGGTCCCCAGCCCTGCCACTCCATTTCCCCCAAGAGGGAGGAGGGAGAGGAGGCCTCTCAGGTTCTGCCAGCCAAGCTGAGCTCCCCAGAAAAGGATTTATCTCTGAGACCATAGTAGACCTAGCTCGACCTTAAGAAGACTCTGGTGCCTGTGCCCACTTAGAGCCCAGCACACCCCCGTCTCCTGCAGCCTGGGAGCCTACAGGGCACCCTTCAGTCTGGAGCGTTGCCTGTCCATGTGCACCAGAACTAGGGCTTCCTATGGGTATCCCAGCATCCAGCCCAGGAGCCATGTCAGGCCTTCAGAGAAGGCTCGATAGTTCTAACTGAACCATAGGGCCATTTGGGGATTGCGTACCAGGATTTCCAGGTACCCAAAATAAAGCAGTCTGTGCTAGGCACTGGGCATGTGCTGGTGGGGATGGGTGACCTGGTCACTTCACGGCCTCCGCCTGCCTTCCCAGGCTGGGACCTGAGGTATGCTGACTGTCAGTGGCTCCCAAGCCTGGAGGCCTCAGTCCCACTGGCTCACTTCCCGGCCCTATTCGCCTTTTTTCTCTCCTGCCCTCCACGCTGGTTCTCTGGCTGGATAGAATTAAAGCCGAAATTACTTGCATTTCCGCCTGAAATTAGTTAAATTTTCTCTATCTGTCTGCTTTAATGATTTCAGTGGAGATTAATACAATCCAGATGACACACAGCAGCCACACCACAGCCTCACCCACATCCTACCTTTGGAGGGCCCAGGACTGAACAAGATGGGGTGCTGGGTCTAAGAGAGGCCTGCATTCCTGCAGATCCCCAGCAGGCCTCTCCTCCCCACACCACCAGCATCCTTCACTTCTGGCTCTCCCGGGGCCCAGCACCAGACACAGGCACCCACAGCTACACATGTCCGACACACACAAGCCACCACCACCCAGACGAACCTGCTGAGCAGGGCACTCCTCATACCTGGTGATGCCACCAGCCTCTCCACGGCCACTTACTTTAGTCGGATACTTGCCTCTGCCCCAGTTTTCCCTGGGCTTCCCCCAGTTTGTGTGGCCCCCAAGAGACTGGGAGCTGCAGAAATTGCTGCAAGGAAGCAGCCATCACCCTCACCACTGTGCAGTCCCTCTCGGTGTGACTCCCGGGAACACAACTCTTGCCCTCCTTTCTTCTCCGAGGGCTCTGATCCCGAGGCCACTGCAGACCCTACTCCAAGAAGCGAATCTTGGCCTCAGCCTGCCTCCTCGAGGGGACCCGCCGGCCTGCAAAGCCAGGGCGACCTAGGAGAGGGACCAGTCGGCCCTCTGGGACCGGGCCCTGGGAGCTGCTGCGACTCTTGCCACAGTCCAAGTGCAGCGGGCTTGGAGCGTGTTGGCCTCGGCGAAGTTTCTTTCTATCAACTGAGGCTGGGCCGCGTGGGGCCGCCGCCCCACATGTATTACAATGGAGCGGCGGCACGGCTCCGGGGCTGGTCTCAGCCCAAGACCTGATGGCATGGGCGGGCACAGAGGAGGCGTAAGTACCTTGGGTCGCCTGGTCTGTGAAGCCGGTGATCGTGTCCGCGCGGCCATGGCCCGAGGCGGAGACAGCGGCTGCCCCGGCCGGAGCCCTCCCGGCCAGGCTCCGGTAAAGCGACATCATGAAGTGGTGCGGCACCACCGAGCCATTCCTGAAGCCGGAGACGGCGGCGCGGCGCGCGGCGCGGGCCCGGGGAACCGCGGCGGCGGGGACAGCCGCGGCGCCCGCAGCCAGGGCGAGAGTCCGCCCGCCGCCGCCGCCGCCACCGCCCCCAGGGCTCCAGACCGGCCCAGCCCCCGCCGCTCTCAGCACAGCGGCCGCTTCAAGCCCGTCGCGGGGGCGGCAGGCGCTCAGCAGCCAGAGGCACAGCGCGGCGGCGGCGCTCAGGTCCATGGGCTCCTTGGGCCGGGCGGGCGGGCGGGCGGCGCGGGCTCCGTGGCTCCGGGAAGTCCCCCGGCGCCTTTTGAACATAGTGTTTAATAATGGGGGAAGTGTGCGCGGCCAGCCGCGGCCCCCCCTCCTGGCCCACCCCACCCCCGCCCAACGCCCGGAGCAGCGCCCCCTGCTGAAAGCTCCGGCGGCCGCGCTGAGCCCCCCACCCCGGCCTAGAGTGGGGACCCGTGCCGGAGCCTCCTCCCTCCACCGCAGAGCTTCGCCCCCACCCTCGCCCAGCTGAGTGCCACCGGCCGCAGCCTCCCGACGAGCCCGGGCGTCCCGCCTCCCCTCCCCGCGGCAGTGCGACCCCCCTCTGCCCGCGCGGCGCCCAAGACCTCCTCTGTTCCAGGCTCCGGGGCACCGCGCGCACCCGCCCAGCTTCCTCCCCACTCCCCCGCGGAGAAACACCCGCCCCCCCTCCCCGCTCGGATTCCGAGTGCCGGGGACTGGACGGCAGGGGTGGGGCCGCGGAAGGGCTCGCCCTCCAGTTTGCTTCGCGCCGCGACCAGGTGACCGCGCCGAGAGAGGCCACAGGGTGCGCCCGGCGGCCGCAAAGGCGCGTTACCTATCGTGGGTCGGCGGTTCCCCACCCAGCCACAGTCCCCAAAGGATCGCAGCGGGCGGCCAGAGCCGGGGAGGGGGCCGGTCGGGGAGGAAGGGAGGGCGAGGGGCTGGAAGGGCAGGCCCGAAAGAGCTTTGGACGAGGACCGCCCGTCGGAAAAGAAACGTTTGGGCGCGGAAGTTGCGATTCAGCAGGAGCCAAGATCTAGAAGGAGCTCGAAACTCGGACGGCAGCCCCGGGAGATGGGGGAACTCCCGACGGGAGTGCGCTGAGAGTTTGGCGGTGCCTCCAACTGGTGACCTTCCGCCCGCCTTCGGGGTCGGGCAGCGGCTAACGGAAACCAGCTACCGGGTTTGTGCGGGAGCAGCCTTGAACCCGGAGGGCGGGCGGTGCAGAGCCCCGGATGACGCCTCCGAGCTTCTCCCCCCGCCGCGGTGATGGTCCGGGGCCCGGGGTGGACGGAGGAGACGCAGGGCAGCGGCGAAGCCCCGGGGCGCACTCGCGCAGGCGGCAGAGCACTTGGCTTTGCGGCTAGCAAGGGCAGGTTGCCGGGCCACGTCTCAAGGGAACGCGCAGGAGAGGGAAGTCATCCGCTCTGCTCCACCTGCAGCCTGGACGTGCCCGGCGATCGGAAACTTTCAGCAGATCGAAGGCCTGGGCCAGGCGAACTGCCGAAGAAGGGCGGGCCGGTCCTTTTCCTTTAAAATTGCATTTGCTGCAGAACTCAAAATCTAGACTCGGTCGGCACGTCATGATCACCTTGAGCGGGTGATCGGCTTCAAAGCGAGGTAGCCCGCCCAATTCAAAGCCGCGTGGATCCGGACGCCCGACTGGCTCCCCTGCGCTCGAACCCACAGAGGAGGCCCGGCCTAGGGCGTTCCTGGGCCGACTCTGGCCCAGGATCCCCGGTTCCCCTGCTCTGCTGCTTCGTCCCAAACGAACTCCTCAGCCATCGCCCTATGGGCCATCGCGGAGATGCGGCGCCTGATCAGCTTGGGGCTTTGAGCCGCGTAACACTCGAGAACATTTGCGGGTGGGAGAGAGAGGCCTGGTGAGGTTCAGTCCTCGCAAACCCCAAGGCCGATCGATGCCAAGGAGAAAGGCCTGACGTTGCTGGGAAGGACGGACCCCCGGGGCAGGGTCGGCGTTGCCGGCGCGGAGGGTCTTCCTGTAACAGGAAAGCGCGCACCTGGGAGATCTGGGATAGATGAGCTTCAACAGTCCACCCTGCCTTTGGGACTGCAGTTGGAGAGTCGGTGACTAACACCGCTGCCCCCACCCCCGCAGCCCCGGGTCTCTCCGTGGGATGGAGGGGGGTTCCTACATTGTCCCTCTGTTTCCTTTCCCCCTGCAGCCATGCGCCCGCGGTGTTTGGGTGTTTTACGTATCAGCTGGGCTAAGATTTCTGCAAACACTCGGTGACAGCAAATCGCTTGCCTTGTTTTGGCTTCAGTTTACCGGACTGTGTAGAGCAGAGAGCGCGAAGGGGTCTTAGCACAGTCTTGGCACAGCCAGTGACAAATAAACGTTTGTTGATTACATGACACCCTTGCCAAGTTGGGGCTTAGGATTGAGGGATGGATTAGAATCCTTGCATCCTTGCTGTCCTTGTGGGAGCAGGCCACTTCGCTTCTTGGAGATCGAATTTCCTTATCTATAAAATAAGCGGATTCTCACCTCATCCTCTGTGTGGCTGGCATAACAGGCTAGCACAGCAGAGGTGATGTAGTCTTACCCCCAACCACCAGTGTGTGAGTGCCAGGGGTGATCACCGCAGAGAGAGAGAGAGAGAGAGAGAGAGAGAGAGAGAGAGAGAGAAGCAGCTTCTATGCACCTGGAAGGCTTTGGAGGACACAGCCGGGGTGGGCTGATGCTGCTGGAGCCACTGTCCATCTGCTGCGTGTGCTCCAACCGGGACTTCACTTCTCCCACCTGTGCTTCTTGGTCTGTATAGTGAGGGCACAGTTATTCATTTATTTCTCCATCCCTCCATTCATTCCTTCTTTGATGTAAATAATCATTGCCAGGTAGCTTTCGGTGCATTGTGGATTCAGCAATGCACAGGGCAAGCACATGGTGCTTTGGGATGGACAAAGGAGATGACAAATAAGAGGCGCATAAATGCACAATCTGCTGTCCAGTAGTTCCAAGTAAAGGGATGGGCTGGGGGCTCTGTGATCAGCAGAGACTACATTGAAGCCGAGCCCAGAAGGAGGAGGCACATGCCTGGCTCCCTTGCTCGATGTAAATGATAGGGCCCATTCGTTATCTCTTGAATGCCAGGCACCTTGCCTGGTGCTCCACATACCTCTAGCCATTTCATTCTCACAGCTACTCTATCCTGTGAGATGGGTATTCCCATGCTATAAAAAGGAAAGTTGAGCTATAAGAATTCAACACCTTGCCTAGAGTCACCTGGGGAGTGGGAGAGCCCGGAGTCATCAACTGTCCTAGCTCAATCCTTGGCTTGCGGGTGGGGGATGGGAATGTGAGGGGCTTTGTTCTGCCGCCCTGCTCCCCAGACCCCAGTGGAGAGGCAGAGTATGCCTGCCTTTCCTCTCTGGCTTTCTAGAAAATCCTTGGCAGAGAAAGGACCTCTCCAGTCCAGGTGAAGACCATGAAAGTGTTACCCGGGGGACTCCTGCCTTCCACTGCTGTCAGCTGGAAGTGGAAAACACTTGGCATGGAAAATAATCTGTCGTGCCAGCAGCAGGACCTGCCCATGACCCAGGTCTCCAGGTGCCCTGCCCACTTGGGAATTCCTCTTGAGGGATGTGGTGATCCTTAGGTCGATGGGCTGGGCAGGAGAGAGCTAGTGCACACAGCCTGGAGCCCTTGAGGCTGTGCGCCACATGCTAACTGCACTAAGAGCCTTGAGTATGAAAACCTCCTTCCTCTGTGTTGCCCCAGCCATGGCTGGAGAGCAGATGAAGCCCAGAGGCAGATGTCAGGTGCAGAAGTCAGAGGAAGTTGGGAGAAAACTGGAGACTGGAAGCTCTAACTTTAGTTTTTCATCCACCTGATCAGCCCCAAACCCCAGACCTACAGACTCCACCTGAGTCCTCCTCAGAGAGAAGGTGAGATCGCCTCCAACAGAGGAAGGAGGGAAAAGCAGCCTGGTTGGGGCAACAGGATGTTTCACAACTGGGGTGAGGAGGGACAGTTCCCACATTCTCACCCCAGACCTGTCCCTGGCAGAGCACTTTGCTGCTCTTCCATCCCTTGCAGAAGCTGTTTGCTTTCTCTGAACACCAGGTCCCTGATGCAGTCATAGAATCAAAGGATCTGAAAAAACTTTTTGGGTTATGATTTAAGCCAACTTGCCATGCATGGCTGAATCATAACAAATTGTCTGGGATGCACTTACATACCTGCAGAGATGGGGAACTCCCTATCCCAGGCAGCATCTCCCTCTGTTGCCCAGGCTGAAGTGCAGTGGCAGGATTATGGCTCATTGTAACTCAAATTCCTGGGCTCAAGTGATCCTCCTACCTCAGCTTCTCTAGTAGCTGGGACTATAAGCACCTGCCATCACACCCAGGTAATTTAAAAAAACATTTTGTAGAGACAGGGTCTTGCTGTGTTGCCGAGGGTGGCCTCTTGACCCCAGGCCTGGCCTCCCAAAGTTCTGGGATGATGGTTTGCTTTGCCTGCACCCAGTTGTGAGGAAGTCCTCTCTGCGACTCCTAGGAGAGCCACATCTCTCGAAGGTACCTTTGCTGTGGGGAGTTTACATGTCTATAACACTAGACTGATACCACTTAGGGCGTTAGTCCTGGATCTCACCAGCTAGAGCCACACTGAGGCGACCTTCAGGTATGGAAACTGGGTGAGCCCCAGCTGTAGCCTCCTCAGCCGTGCCCAGGTTCTCCTGCCACACCCAGACACCTGGCCCCCATGTCTGATGACAAGACAACTAGGGGATCCCTCAGAGGTGACTTACTCTACATTGCCCACATGCAGAAGCCAAGTCCCCAACAAGGGGGGGGGGTTAGTGGCATGTAATTTGGCATCACAGCCATCTGCCATCCTGGATCCCCCTGTGATTGGGGGCCTTTGTTCCCCATTGCAGCCAGAGCATCTCATCTCACCTCTGAACAGGGCACCCTGTGGATGCAACATGATGACAGTCAGCCTTTGATCTACGCTGTCCTCTGTTGGGGATGCTGGGTCCCTGCAGTCATGCATGAATTTGGAACATAAAACTGATAATCCTGAGAGTCAAGAGACCTGAATTCAAATTGTGCCTCTAACCTTGGGCTGCAAGTGCCTCGCCCTTCCTGGCTTTAGACCCCAAATATGCAGTGAGTCTGACAATCAAACATCCCCTGGGTCTGCTGAAAGATGAAAGATGGGGAGAGTGTGAGATGGATCCACTGCCTGGGATTCAGCTGGGAGCCTGTTCTCTCTCTGGACCCACCATAGTCTCTGGACCTTTTGACTCACAGCTGGAGAAATGGTTGAAGGTGCGGAGGCAGGACCCTGGTTTAGGTCTCCCAGGGAAGGCAAGGGACAGAAATTGATGACAACAATCTGCAGAGCCATCTACCCTCTCTGCGTCTGGTGATGCTAGATTCCTCTCAGTCCAGAGATCTGCTGCAAATATCTCCTACACAGAAAGACCTGGGCAGCGAAGTGGGAAGATTCCAGTGAGCTCTGGCTCAGCCCTGTAGGATGCCCAGGACTGGGCTTCCTGAAGCTCGAGGAATTTCCCAGGCTCAACCGGTAATACCCGGCCCCAGGTTACTCAGAGCAACAGCTCTGGCATCCACACTGGGGTCAGCCACAGCTCTGGCCCCAGGCCGCTGGGCGTGGCCTGCCCCTGTGCTCCAGGCCACCAGGAGGGGGAGGGGAGGTAACAGAAAAGAAGGGAGAAGGGTAGCTTCTTTCCCAGAAACTTTCCAAAGGGGACATCTCGGAGCCCTTGGGTTTGGGACTCATCAGGGCGGGCTGGTGGACACTGCCATCTGCTGGTTACTGATTGTAACAGCAGTGCAGTGTTGACCTTCCTACCTACTGGGATGGCAAGGAAGGACTTGGACATTCAAGAAGACTCAGGAATCAGTGCTCTGGGCTTCTGCAGGTGGACAAGCTCGCCTGGGGCTGTAAGGTGTCCTGGGAGATGAGGGGCAAGAACCATTGACCCAGGAAAAAGATGACAGTATAGGGTCATGATAAAGACCTGGCTTCCAATCCACCTTTGCTGTGTTTGAGCTTTGTGACTCTGAATTAATCAATCTCCGTCATCTTCTGTCTCCTGGTCTTTAAACAGGGACAGGGTTGCCTACCTATACTGGGTGTGCCAAAGAGTAGATGAAATCAAGTAGGGAAAGTCCCTACCCCAGTGCTGGCTCAATAAATGGTGGCATTTCATGCTATCTGAGTTAAGTCCCGGTTTAACCAGTTGGCAAGCCAGTTCATCCAGCCTGTCCATTCATTCAGGTCTCCCGGATGTGGCCACTGTCTTCAGGCTTTTCCCCTCTGTGGACTTGCTCACCATGGATTTCAGTATTCTGAATGTTCTGCAGTTGTGTCTCCAGTAAATTTTCTTGGAGACCTTTATGGACACATGAGATTTTTTCAAAAAAACAAAAAACTACTTTTGGAATAAAAGCTGCCGACTCTTCGTGCAATCATTTGGAATGCCCAGTCCTCCAGTCTTGCTTAGATAGAGCCCAGGATTTCTGTTCTAGACACACAATGATTAGGGGAACCAAATTATCTGCAGCCTGGGAAGATAGGGGCTGACAGGAACAGAGTTGGAGGAATCAGATGTGTCCACAGTCTAGGATGCGAGACTTTGCAGCCACCCCTGAGGATGAGAATAGGGAGCAATGGTCCCCCGGTTCCTGAAGCAGAGTGCTGACTGGGAGGATCACAGTGCTGACGGGATCCTGGTGTCTGGGGGTTGGCTGTGTCAGCTCTTCTGGCCCACATAGCAAAGGTGCCTGTGAGATGTGTCTGCAGGAGGCAGTCCCTGAGGCTGCCCTTCAATGAATGAGGCACCTACAAAACTGGGGACGTGGCCCTTGGCTCTGATACCCCATGCGCTCTCTCACCCTCACTTCCTAGGTAGCGGATCCATCCTAAATCATGTGTTAATTTAGGGCAACTAAAACAGAGCTCAGGTAGGTTCTGTCCTCCCAGACTTCATTCCTGGCTTGAATGAGGAGCTACAGGACTCTAATCAAAATGCTTACCCTCATTGCTGGGGACACAAATCTGGAAGTTAGTAAAAACATTGACTAACAGAATCAACATCCAAAAGTCATTAGCAAATCACTGCAAAATTACAAGAATGAGCTAGCAGTTTTTTCCTCTCTAAAGCTAGCAAAACCGAAAAAGATAAAACCCGTTATTGGTGAAAGGATGGGCAAATGGGCGCGTCTACATAGACCTCTAGAAGGCATGTAAGTCCCTAGAGATTTTTCAAGAACATGGGTCGTGAAGTACAGGCTATCTAAATTTTTAAAAAAAGAGAGAGATTTTTCAAGAACTGTTAGCGTCAACATTTTAAAGAAGGAAACGCTTTGATTCAGCACTTTTACTTGCAGAAATTTGGCTTCATTTATAGCTATACTTGCACACGTGACTATAAATATACAAGGATTTTTTTAAATTTAGGTAATAATGAAAAGTGGAATAGATGATATTTAATCTAGTAAGGATAACATTATGATCCACCTTTACAGTGAATTACTGTTCCCCCATTGTGAGACTGAATTAGATCCACATGCATGGCTTGGAAAGACACGACGATATGTTACACTGAAATACAGGGTGGGCAGAGTAGAGGGGTGGGCAGAGTAGAGAGGTGGGGCCAAGGGCAGATCCTAAGTCATTCACACCAAAGCCAAAGCTGCGCAGATGGACACGTATCTCTCTGCCTGTCACTGCCCTGCCACCCCAGCCCTCAAATCTCCTTGGGAATCTCTCTTTCTGCTTTTACTCACATTTTTACATTGTAAAACAATAAATCCTCCTTGGAGATCTTCATTATCAGATGTCAAAATAAACTGGCTGAGCACGGTGGCTCACATCTGTAATCTCAGCACTTTGGGAGGCTGAGATGGGCAGATCACTAGGTCAGGAGTTCAAGACCAGCCTGGCCAACGTGGTGAAACCCCCTCTCTACTAAAAATACAAAAATTAGCTGGGCATGGTGGCATGTGCCTGTAATCCCAGCTACTTGGGAGGCTGAGGCAGGAGAATCACTTGAACCTGGAAGGTGGAGGTTACAGTGAGCCAAGATTGCACCATTGCACTCCAGCCTAGGCAACAAGAGTGAAACTCCATCTCAGAAAAATAAATAGATAAATAAACAAATAAACAAAATAAACTAATTCTTGTATGGCACCGGAAGGAGGATTGGCAGATCATGACAACAGAATAGAATCCAGAAGCAAATAGCAATGTTTGAAATATGTAGAAAAATACTGACAATTCCAGAGAGGGGAAAGGATGAACTGTTTAATAAAAGTTACCAGTGAATGATACTAGATGCTTGATTAAGTATTTAGAGGGGGAAATGGACTCTTGTAACATAAACCAAAATTAATTCCTAGTGAATAAAAGATTTATTATAGAAAATGAAACATTATAAGCATATTTGGAGAAAATCTTTAAGTATTTATACAGTCTGGGTAAGGGAAACTTTTCTAAGTATGATTTCGTTGTAGAAACCAGCAAGAATTATGTCCATGGTTGAAACTTCATAAAAATCTTAAAACATGCTTGTAAGAAAATTGTAAAAACAGAACTGACCTTAACCAAATAATCAAACTTAATGTCACTCATCATGGGGGAAATTGGCATCAAGTGCCCTTGGAAGTGACTCCCCAGTGTGGCACTCCTGCCAAAGATTCATCTGCACCTAACTGTGAGAAACAATTACACAAATCCAAACAGAGGCATATTCTGAACCACTGACCTAAACCCTTCAAAGATGTCAGTGTCGTGAAAGATGGAAAAGCCCATCTTAGAACAAAGGAGACTTAAAGGATGTGATAATTAAACACAATGCAGGATTTTCAATTAGAGTCTTCACTGGGGATGGGACGTAGGGATGGGAAGGTACGGGGAGCAGTTGTTAGTAAAGATATTGTCTGGACAAATGGAGAAATTGGAACATGGATTGTATATTAGAGTGTTGTATCAATGTCGACTTTCCTGAGCATGATCATTGCGTTGTGGTTATGGAGGTGACACGGTTAGGCTTTGTATCCCCACCCAAATCTCATCTTGAATTGTAATCCTCATAATTGCCACGTGTCAAGGGAGAGACCAGGTGGAGGGAACTGAATCATGAGGCAGTTTCCCCCATGCTGTTCTTGTGATAGTGAGTTCTCATGAGATCTGATGGTTTTGTAGGGGGCTCTTCCCCCTTCTCTAGGCACGTCTCCCTCCTGCTGCCTTGTAAAGAAGGTGCCTGCTTCCCTTTCACCTTCTGCCAGGATTATAAGTTTCCTGAGATCTCCCCAGCCATGCTGAACCATGAGTCAATTAAACCTCTTTCCTTTATAAATTATTTAGTCTCTGGTGTGTCTTTATAACGTTGTGAAAATGGCCTAATACGGTAGAAGAATACTGTCATTCTCAGGAGGTACATGCTGAAGTATTCAGAATGAAGGGTCATGATACCTACAACGAATTCTTAAATGTTTCAAGGAAAAAACACAGAAACAAAGAGAGAGACAGGTAAAACAAAGAGAGAGAGGGTAAAACAAAGGTGGCAGAATGTTCACAGTTGTGCAGGGCATCCGCGGTGCTCAGCCCAGCTGCCCTCTGGGGCTGAGGTTTTGTAAGGAGCTCCTCCCCCTTCTCTCGGCACTTCTTCCTTCTGCCTGTGAAGAAGGTGCCTTGCTTACCTTTCACTTTCTGCCGTGACTGTAAGTTTCCTGAGGCCTCCTCAGCCATACTGAACTGTGAGTCAATTAAACCTCTGGGGTGCTCTGAAACTAAGTGCTTACTCTGCAGCTGCTGAGAGAGCTGGCAGCCTGCAGCCGTGCTTACCCTCTCTGAAGACAGGCTAGCTGAAGGGAGGTGTAGCACCCAAGGTCAGGTAGCAGACATCCAGTGACTGGTCGAGGTGGAGTGTAAAAGCCCCACCCTCACCTCCTCCCAATTCAGGACAACCTGGCAGGGCCATCCCAGCTCCAGAGCGCCCCCTGCGAAGGGTTAGGGCCTCTGCCATTGCATCAAGCACTTTCTGCTCAGGTTAACGCCTAAAAATCTTCCTGCCCATCATCAGTCTCCATCTGAGCCAGAATCCCACCTGTGAGGTTACATGAAAGGTTCACAGATGTGATCATGAACACTTCAACATTTCTGTGTCTTTGACACATTCTCAAAATAAAAACTTGGGGAAAATAGCTAAAAGACAAACAGGACACCATTTATCACAGAGGGTTAGTATCTTTAGTGTACAAAGCATTCTTACAAATCAACGAGAAAAAGACAAATGGAGCAATTTTTCCCAGGTGCAAAGGTAATCAACAGGACAGTCACAAAGAAAGAGAAGACCAACAAACAGGTAAAAGATGCTCAATCTCACCTGTGATCAGATAAATGTGCTTAAACAAGAAAGAGCATTTCTGCTTCTGACACTCCAAAGGATGTAAGAAAATGAATGGGGGCTGGCAAGGTTGGGGGAAGACGTGCCTCATTCGGCTTACCTAAGCACAGTTTAGTAGAGTGCAGATATAAACCCATCTAATGCATCATGTCTCTGTGCTCCCAGGTTCTGGGGCTTTCTATGGTATCCAGACAAAATAGCTGGATTTGCTGTGCCTCAGGCAAAGATTCCTGAGGATCCCTAGAGCCTGTGCTTCCATAGTCAGTCCGAGCTTCCTGATTCCCATTGACAAGCCACTTACAGGACTGTGGTGCTCTGTGTGCTAGAGGCCATTTCCCCAAGACCTGGGTGCATAGCGGGCCCTGAAGATTTGAGGTGGGGCCTCCTGGACAGAGCAGAGCAGGACTCTGGGGAGCCATTAAATGCCTCCCACCAAGATCCACAGCCTGTGTCCACCCACCCCGGGCCTCCTCCAGGTGGCTGAGCCCTGTGCTTCCTCCACAAGCCCAACCACCTCCCAGAGCTCGGGAGCTGCAGGCTGACAATGCCTCCCAAATTTCCTTACAATGCAAAGCCATGAAGCTCTGTCTCTCGCTTCTCCCAGTCTTCCAGTCTCTGCTGTTCCACGATACCAATGCACACTGAGACTCAAGAAACAAGTTGCTCAAACAAGTTAGCACTTTTCTCCCAAGCCTTCTTCCTAGGATCTGGCCTAAACACCAGCCAGCACTTCAAAGATCATCCGTCCCGCACGGTACTCCTCCTACGCACTGCCGTTCCGTCACAGGCTTGGAGCTCAAGGACCGGAGAAGTCGATTATTCTACATCTGCACGTGGTATTCTAAGGAGCATTTAAAATTAAGATTTTGGAGGTAATTTTACATAGAGAGGTAGTTACAGGATGGTAAATGAAAAAGCAAGTTACAAAATAGTATATCCATTAAGATTCTGTATTATTTAAAAGAAGAGACTTATGTGTGTAGGCATAGAAAAAAATGTCAGGAGAGAAGGAACAAAAAATTAGTACAATTGTCATTGTATAGAATAAGAGGCGATTTTTATTTTATTTTTTATTTTACTATCCCTATTTTTCAGCTTTTCTACCATGCACATGGATTATTTCTATGGAATGCTTTCTAAAAATCGTCTGCTTGCCCCCTCTGCTTCAGGATCCAGCTTCTGGAAGAGGGGGCCCCACTCCCTTCTCCCCTTCCCACCTCCTGTCCCTTCCTCTGCTCACTGGGACCCTGCCCTCCTCGAGGTCAGAGAAGACATTTCCCTCTGACAAAGATTCTTTTCTTGACCAAACCAAGGTTCAAGCACCTGAAGCTTCTTTTAGACCTATGCATGCACTTCCTTGTAAAATCCAGTTTTAGGAAGAACCCAGCTAAGTCAGGTTACCAACAACCTCCCACCCTGCCTATCTGATCACCCTCGATATCTCACTGGGTTCCTCCTCCTCTACCAACCCTGGCTCATCTTCAGCAAGAATCCTGTTAGGTCAGCATAGCCAGAATCCCCCATATCCTCTTAGAAATGTTCCAGCCACCGCTCCCACTCTGTTCCTTGGCTATAAATTCCCACTTTCCCATGCTGCATGCGGAATTTAGCCCAGTTCTATACTGAGGTCTCTTACCCTTGTTGCAGCAGTCCTAAATAAAATCTGCTTTTACCACTTTAATTACTGTTCAGTTCTGTTTTTTTTTTTTTTTTTTTTTCCTTGAACACCTCCTTATCTTCCTGGATGTTCAGCAGTGTTTGGCATTGCTGAACACACCCCAGTTTCTTCCTGAAATATTCTTTTCCCTTTATTCTGTGAGCCAACTCCCTCCTTCTTCAGGATAAGATGTGAGCTCCTTTGCATAGCACACGAGGCGCTCTACGCTGCGGGAACACAGGCTCCTCCTGGCCTCTGCTGCCTCCTCCCCCACAATCCCTCCACATGTTCTTCTCACCAGCTCCTCAAATATACCCTGGTTACATCAAGACATGTGAGGCTAAGCACAGTGGCTCATGCCTGTGATCCCAGCACTTTGGGAGGACAAGGTGGGAAGATCACTTGAGCCCAGGAGTTCAAGGCCAGTCCAGGCAACATAGGGAAACCTGTCTTTACAAAAAAACACAAAAATTAGCTGGACATGGTGGCACACGCCTGTGGTCCAAGCTACTCTGGAGGCTGAGGTGGGAGGATCACCTGAGCCCAAGGAGTTTGAGGCTACAGTGAGCCGTGATCGTGCCACTGTGACAGAGTGAGACCCTGTCTCAAAAAAAAATGAAAAAGAGACACTGCCTTTGAGTGTGCTGCCTCATACACACTTTACCTCTTCTCTTCCTCCTTCTCAATCATCCCTGCATCCCTGATGGAGCAGCTTTTTTGTCAGGTGTTAGGTAAGTACTTTACAACTATACCAACCGGAAATCCACTGAAGAAAGCCCACTTAGAGTGGGTTAGACATTTGTGCAAGAAGAACTTTGTAGCAAAAGCCCAGGGTTGGTGCGCAAGTTCATATGCTGTCAGCTCACCAGGCTCGTTCCTCCCTAGCATGGTACGCTCCCAACTCACATCTGTGCCTCCTGTTCGCATGATAGCTGTTGTGTCGCCAGCACTGTATCCCCTTTCCAGGTAGAAGACAAGGAAGGGAGGGGCAAAGAGTTTTCTCCTAGCAAGAGAAATCCTCCGCATGGACTTGTGTAGATACGGTCAGAGTTATGTCACATGGCCCCTTCTCACTGAAGGGGGACATGTGTGTTTTACTTCTCCAGCCTCTATGGTAATGAAAACCAGGAAGAAGGGGGTTGTGAATGGCTTCTGGTTAGCTCCATATATTTCATCTTGTTTCAGTCTCATTTTACCTTGTAATTCAAAGCAATGTTGTGATTTAAAGGTTTCTGTTATGTTCATTTCACCGCTGAGAAAATCAAGTCTCAAAAAGATAATACCTACTTTTTACCACCCAGGTCTGCCACCATCTTCCCCATCACCTCCTCCTTGTAGAACTCTTTGTATGCCCAACCCCAGGCTGAGTTAGTTATGTGTCCTCCTCTCCGCACCCATAGCACTCATAGCACCCTAGGTGTGCAAACTTGTTAAAATCTCCAACTTTCCTAGAGTGGTCTGTGAGACCCTGCAGTGGTCTGTGAGCGCCACAGGATAAGGCTCTGCAGCCCCCAGGCCTGGGGAGGTAACAGATCTGGAGCTATGCCCATGAGTGTTTGCTGAGTGACAAGCAAGATGGTGGCCCTGCTCCATGTGGAGGTGCCCAGACCCTGGAGCTCTCGAGTATCACATTAAGGAACAGAGACAAATTAGAAGGCCCCTGAAGACCCGCGCTACCATGGGAAATGCTGGTGCAGGACACGGCCAGAGCTCAGAGCGCCCCCTGCAGGCTGCGGGTGTCTCTCACTGACCCCAGTGTCCTGAGGCCCGGTGAGTGTTCCTCCCAGGGAAGTGGGAAAAAGAGAAATAGAAAATCCTTTGCAAGGTGGTTTGTGTTACCGCAGCATCAGCCATGAAGGGCTCCTTGAATCAAACAGGAAGCAGAAAATATCAGATTTAGATCCCACATTCCATGCATTGTATACAATGACGCGCTGGGGCCATAGAGGGGCACGTGGGACCCACAGAAACAGAAAATGGGATTGCTGTCGGGAATGGGGTCGTTCTTGAGAAATCAGTTGCACTCTTGACAGGTGGCCTGAGTGTTCCTGACGTGCACACTTAGCAACCCCAGGGGCACGGGCGAGGCCCTGTCATTTGCTTACAAGGCATTGGTGACAGACATGCTACCAGCTCCACAATGATGGGGAGTCCCCTTCTCTGCAGTCGCCCACCTCTGCATATCTCTGGATCGTAGACACTCCTCGGTGGGCTCGCCCCAACTCTCAGGCTCAGCAGCCTCCTTTCCACCAGGACTCTGACACCAGTCTCCAGCCCAGGCCTGCTTCCTGAGGCCCAGGGCCATAGATCCAATTGCATCAATATACCCAGGCCCTCAAACACTACCTGCCCAAAACAGAACCCATCATCCCACCAAAAATTATGCTCCGTCTCCAGGTGCCCTGCCGCAGGGAATGATACCAATGTCCAGCCACTCACAAGAGCAAACCATAGCAGCATCTTAACTCCTCCCACCCATACCCATTGGATTCCCGAGTCTTGACCAACTCCTCCTAAGGCCCTCACACCTGTCCCCTCTTCTCCACCTGCGTGGCCATCACTGAGTTCATGGCACCATTGTGTGCTGTCTGGATTGTTCCACAGTCCTGCTCATCTTCATACCTTCAGCATCACATCCTCCGAACCCCTGTCCATGGCCTAGCTGGCCTGGCCACTTCTATGCCCCTGACCCTCCGATGCTGCCGTATTGCCCTCAGGATCAGCCAAAGCCCTGGCCTTGGTGCACCAGGCTATCCACACCCTGGATCCTGCTGGCCTTGTCCCCCTGTTCCCTGGTGTTCCTATCTTGTCTTTAGGGCTTTGCACGTGACATTCCTCCTACTCTAGTCTATCCATATTTCTTCAGGTTTTACCTTAGACTTCAGCTCCTTTAAAAAGCCTTTCCTGACTCCCACCCACTCCCCACGTATAAAGGCAAAGAAATCCATTGAAGGCAGCTAAAGGGTCTTATTCACTGTGTTTCTGTCTGTTGGATAAATGTGAGTGCAATGGTGACTGCTCAACTGCCTGGCACTACACTCAGACTCCTGGAATGCTGAAGCCTTTACTGTTTTCTGTCCAGACCCTGAACTCCCTTTCTCTAAAGTGGGGCATGCCAACTTCAACAAAACACAGAGGACCATTTGCAGCCATGAACACTGCCCTTCAGATGGACAGGAGGATGAGAAGCAGAGCAGACAGGGGTTCCCCCATAATCCTAGCTCTTCAAGTTCAGCCTCAGAACTTTCATTCATTATCCTACTTCATTCATGATTGCTCCTCTTGCCTATAAACACATTTGAAACAAATAACAAGGCATATGAATGTCCATATTTATTCAAGAACTACATTGGGGAAAGTCATTTTGCAAAATCTTTTACTATAGGATTTCTTCACTAAAATCTGTGAATACAGGTAGATATTACTGGTGATGCTGCTGGCAGTGGTTGGTAGGCTCAGGAAACAAGGCTGACATTGCCCTGCCGTGAATTCTGGTTTGGTTAATCCCAGCTTCTGTTGCTTTTTGTCACTGGGGCTCTAGGTGGAGAGAGTAGTAGAATAGGGGCAGCAGTTTGCACCTTCTTCCGGCCCTGTTTGCAGACTCAGCTTTTCTTTCCCTGGGCTATGTTGGCAGGTGATATGATCTTTTTGTTTCTCACCCCAGAGAGAGGTGAATCTAAAATGAGAGGGTCTGTTAGGGTCTGCATGTCTGTATGTTCCTCTTCGGAGAACTGGCTCCTGGACCCCGTTGCCCTGCTCCAGCTGAGGACCCAGGTGCAGCCACCCCAGGCAGGCCCGGCCCTGGGAGGCCTCCACCCAGGGCTCTGTCAAGCAGCAGGGGTGGCTCTCTGAAGATCCTCTGTCGGGAGAGTGCCTGCCAGTTATGGAGCGGGCCGGCAGCAGGAAGGAAAGAGAAGAGCTAGCTGGAGGCAGCAAGCTCAAGGGCGCACCCTGAGAGCAGGAGACTCGGGCTGCGGTGTGGCGTTCACTGTGCAGCTTCAAGACTCCACGAGGCCTGGACAGGCTCCAACTTAGTATTTGTTGACTGATCAGCTCAATGAAATGGCCGTGGGGGAGAGGGGGAGTGGTTTTGTAATGGGACAGGCGGCGGAAACAACAGAGTCCCTTCTCTCTAGCGGCTAAACCTTAGCTCAACATAGGCACACTGATTAGGGTTCACCGCGTGCCAGGGCCAGGCTGGCTTCTTATTGGTAGTCGCGGCGGGCGCGGCTTGGCCCGGGGACTCCCGGAGCGCAGAGCAGCCCAGGCCGACTACCAGCAAGCGTGACCCGCCCCGGCTCGCTCCCGCCCCAGCGCGCGCCACAGGCGCGAACTGCGCGGCGCGGCCACCAGGGGGCGGGCCAGGGCGGAGGGAGGCGGGGCGGGGACGCGGAGACGCGGACAACGCCGGGTCCCGTGACTGTGCGACCCGCCCGGAGCCGCCGCCGCCGTCATGCAGTCCCCGGCGGTGCTCGTCACCTCCAGGTGAGCCCGACCCCCCGCGCCCCACGCGGCGCAGCTCGCAGTCCGGGGCGCCTGGGCGGAGGAGCAGGCGGAGGCGGCCGCCTCCCAGGCCCGGGACCCGGGGCGGGTCTCCCCAGCGCCCTCGGTGGCTTTTACGGGCTGGGCCCCCTGCACCGCCCTGCAGAAGAGGTGGCGCTCCCGATTTACAGATGAGAAAACCGAGGCCCTTTAGAGGGTAGTGAACTCGCCAAGGACAGCGGGAGGCCTGGGACTGACTGGTTCCGTGCAGGCGGGCGCAGCGGGCACTCTGCTTTCTTTGCCTGTCGCCTTGGGTTCTTCTCTTTTGGGCCTGAAAATATAGTTCTCCATCCTTTCAGCGCTCCCTGCGTCCCAGGCCTGGTGCTGGGCACTGGGGACTGGGGAGAATCCGACAGACCTGCCCTGCAAGGGGCTGCGGTGGGGAGGGGGTGATGCCAGCAGCCGGCAGTAAGCTCAGGTTGCCCTGGGAACACAATACAGGGCAGGGACCCGGCTTCTGGGAGGATGAGTTTGATGAGAGACCAGGGAGAGGTGGCCGCTGCTCCATAGGCAGCTCAGAAGAGTTACAGCAAAGGCCTCGGAGGGGTCCTGGCGGAGGATGCAGAGTGGGTCGGCTTGATCCAGCCCTGGAGGACCCAGCCCAAGATGGATCCTGGCAAGGCTGGGAGGGATGTACTTTTACTTCTTCCCCTCTTTGAAACGCTGTAAAGTGACTTACTTCAAGTATTTTCATACTCTCCACCCTTGCTCCCCCTACACAAAGTCTTAGGCTAAGATGCCACTTTATTACATAAATGAACGTGTTACCCAGCCAACTGTAGACCTAACAGTTGCAATCAGGGATTCCCTGTGACTTCAGGGCTAGAAAGATAAGATTCTTTTTGTAAACCCTGATGTCAGAGCCTGCTTGATGGTCAGAGCCTGGTCTTGCATGATCAATTACGCTTGTATCTTCATGGGCAGAGGAGGTTTCCCTACTGCTACTTACATCCCCTCCTGTCGAGCCTCATTTTCCTTCTGTGACTTGGAGGTCCGAGATTGGCAGGCATGAGCAGCGTCGGTTGTATACGTCCCTCAGCCACGTGCAGATGGATGGGGTGTGATTTTGGTGCTGGGTGCTTGAGAAGGGGTGGGTGGCTTCCCTCCCTGCCCACCTGCCCAGCCTGGATGTGGCTTGTTAACAGGCGCGGGAGTGTTGGCGGTGGTAGGGCCGCATGAGTCATGCTTATTTCTTGCTGAGGGCACCAACACACCCAAGGATCTTGCCTGCGGGGTGAGTCCAAACACCTTAGCCCAGCAGCAAGGCTGGCCCTTCCCAGTCGCACCCCAGCTCCTCTTTCCAGCCTGGCCTCCTCCCTCCTGTCACTGCCATGTGCACTCAGGCTTGAATTCAGCCAGCAGATGTTTGTTTATTGAGAGCCTTCTCTGTACTGGATACTGGCCCAAGTTCTAGGAGAAAGCGCTGAACCACACACGAGCTTTAATGAGGGCACACGCACAGCAGGGAAATCTATAATGTGTCGGGGCTGTTAAATGCTAGGAAGGAAAGAACTGTAGGGGCAATAGAGTGGTCGGCGGAGGGCATGCTGTTTTCTGTGGTGTGGTCAAGGGTCATCTTTCTGATGGAGTGGCCCCTGGGCAGACCCCGACAGGCTCCCTGAGGGAGAGAGCCATGAAAAAGCCATCTTGGAAACGTGTGTTCTCGGAGGACAGGACAGCAGGAGCCAGGGTCCTGAGGCCGGTAGGACTGGAGTGGAGGGAGTGGAGGGAGCGGAGTGGGGTGGGGAGAGCATTAGGTGATGCGGTGAAGGGATGAGCTTGGGAGTGAGGGATGATCAGGAAAGGCCTCGAAGGCTGTGGAGGGGCCATCAGATTTTATTTCAAGTGCAATAAGACCCAGCTTCTGGTTTATAGAGATCCTTTGGCCACTGTGTTAAGCATGGGGGCAGCGGCTGAGCGGTGCATTCAGGACAGGCTTGTAGGATTCCCTGTAGAGCCAGTGGTGGCTTGGCCCTGGGTGATGGCGGCCGAGAGGGCGAGAAATGTTTGGGTTGCGGATATATTTTGTGAGCTTTCAGCTTTGCTGATGCTTGGATATAGGGTGTGAGAACAAGAAAGAGAAGTTAAGACTAACTGCAGGCCGGGCGTGGTGGCTCAAGCCTGTAATTCCAGCACTTTGGGAGGCCAAGGCGGACGGATCATGAGGTCAAGAGATCAAGACCATCCTGGCCAACATGGTGAAACCCTGTCTCTATTAAAAATACAAAAATTAGCTGGGCGTGGTAGCGTGCACCTGTAGTCCCAGCTACTCGGAAGGCTGAGGCAGGAGAATCACTTGAACCCGGGAGGCGGAGGTTGCAGGGAGCCGAGATTGTGCCACTGCGCTCCAGCCTGGCGCCTGGCGACAGAGTGAGACTCTGTCTCAAAAAAAGAAAAAAAAAGACTAACTGCAAGTCTCTCAGTCTAAGATGCTAGAAGAATGAGGCTGCCGTTTAGCAGGCTTGGGGCAAGGTGGGAGCAGCATTCATGTAGACAGGTGAGTTTTGAGAAGCTCACTGACAGCCCAGTGGGGGTGGCAGGCAGGGAGTTGGAAGAAGGGGCTGTGAGCGGAGAGGGGTCTAAAGATGGTTGTTAGGGAGCCATTGGCCTGCACGTGGTATTTAAAGCCTGGAGCCTGGATGAGATCACCTGGGGAGGGTGCAGTGAAAGGGAGAAGGTCTAAGGGGGGTGCCATCAAGGGGAACCATCCAAAGCAGTTCCTCTCCTCCTGCTTGAGCAAGAGTGGCTGGGGAGGGCAGAGAAGAACCAAGAGGGAGAGGGGTGCCCCAGCCACCAGTGAAGGCAGAGCTTGAAGGAGGGGAGTGGCTGACTGTGCCTACTGCTGCTGACAAGTCAGAGCAGTGGAGACATGAGGAGTCACCTTTGGATTTAACAACACAGAGGTCACAGGTGACCTGGGCGTGGGCAGTTGGTTGCATGAAGAGGATCAAAGTCTGGCTGGAATGGGTTCAGGATCAAACAGGAGGAGGGGAACCTGTGAATATGGGGCCCTCTGGTGAGGAGTTCTGCTGGAAAGGGCAGGAGGGAAAGGGAGCGAGGGGAATGTCAGGTCAAAGCACAGCTTTTGTTACATGAGCGGTCAGAGTGTGGTTGCATGCCAGTGAGCACGGGCCAGTAAGGAAGGAAGTTGGATGTTGAGGAAAGGAGGGGTGAGCTGCAGCAGCGGTGTCCCTGAGTACGTGGGAGGGGCTTGGAGCTGCTGCCCTGGTGGAGGCATTGGCCTTAGGAGCAGCCAGCCAGTTTGTCTACAGTCCCGGGAGAGGGCAGCTATTAGGGAGCAGCCACAGGCTGAAGGGCAGATGTGACAGTGAAGCCCAAGACATTCTCCGGTGGTCTCCAGCAGCACACAATAGTGTCTGCATCACCTGGGAACTTACTAGAGATGCGGACTCTCAGGCCCGGGCCTGCAGAACCAGGATCTGCATATTACCAAGATCCCCGGGGTGTCGCATGCACACTCCAGTTGGAGAAGCTTGGTCTAGGGCACAGGTGTGCTCCAAATCCTGCCCACCACACCCCCCTTTGCGTATGTATTCTCCGTAGCAGCTGCAGCAGAGACCAGATAAGCTGCACAGCCTGAAATATTTACTATCTGGCCCTGTACAGAAAAGGATTTCCTAGGGGTTCAGGGAAGTGGGAGGGTGACTAGAGTAGCCCAGGTGCCTCAGACTTGTTGGAGGGCTTGCCAAGAAAACAAGATGGCCAGCCACCCCAGACCCGAACATGACTTTCTTACTAGTTCCCAGGCGATGCTGATCCTGATCCAGGGACCGCACTTTGAGAACCGCACAGCTAGGGCAAGGTAGGGTTGCCAAGCGTGGTGCAGTGTGGTGTGGTGCCTTCAAGTCTGCAGCCGTGAATTTCAGTGGGACCCAGGCTGCATGTTTGCGCCGTGTCCCCAGTCACGCTGAGCCACCTGGACACAGGGTGAAGGAAGCAGAGAACTGGAGGAGTGAACTTTGACCAGGCCAGCTCAGCCCTGGGTGAGGAGTCAGGGGAGCTGGGGCCTGAGGCAGAGGGATTCCAGCAATGGAATGGAACTCTGGGGTTATGGATTGTGGGTCTAGCGTGGTCAGAGAACCATTGGATGTGGGGTGCTGCGAGGGAGCTGGATCGTGGGAGGTGCTCATCTGGGTCTGCTCCATCCCCTTCCCACCCTAAGAGGACCTCCCCCCAGCTCCAGCACCTCCCTTCTTGTCACTTTCACCCACCTGTTCCTCATTTTCATCATGATCCTAAAGAAATGATGCCTGGCTTCTTTCTCATGCCTCCCCCATAAGAGGCTTCCTGGGCTCTGGAGCAGCTGCCTGAGATTGAACGCAGCTCTACCTCATGCCGGTGAGACCTGGACAGGCACTTTCCCTGTGGGGTCTGTTTTCCTGTCTTTTAAGAGGATCCGAGTAGCAGAGCTCCTTCTCAAGGCTTCCAGGAGGTGGAAGTAACTCTTCACACAGGTGCAGTCCCCAGAGCCCAGCATGTCTCCCCTCAGCATCCAGTCTCCGCACTGGTGACAGTGACACTTGGGCGACACCAGGCCGCTAGTGCACACTGCATAAACTCAGTGCCATTGCCTCCTGGTGAGAGAGGGCTGGCTGTGCGTGTCCACCTCCCAGTGCCCATTTGGCCCTGGCTGCACTTTTCACCACCGGAAGGCAGGTTGCCTGGGCTGCCTTACACCCCGGGAGGATGTTTGTTGTGCGTACAGCGTGTGCAGTCATTGGATGTCACACACGGCAAGGAGGCTTGTCACTGTAGGCCTCAGCATTTGGTGACAGCAGCACCGTGCTGGTGACAGCGTGGCCTAGCATGGGATGTGAGGGGTCTGTGTGGGAGAAGCATGAGGTAGGGAGATTTGATGGATTGGGGCATAATTCCAGAGAGGGAGGGGCCTTGCCCAGACACAGGTGAAGCTCCAGAAGCCCCTCCTGTGTTTTCAAGTCCTGCCCGGTACCCAGGAGGTCACACCTTGATGGTCAGAGCTGGTCAGAGGGTACCCAGCTGTCCTGCCAGAGGCGTTTGCGTGAGGGACGTTGGTCTGCACAGGTCTGTGCCTCACCTTATGTAAGGTGAGGGATGTTTTTAATAACTTTTTCCACTTCATGGAAAATGTCTCATCACTTCATTGCTTGCCATACAATTCAGTATATTAGAATCACATTTTAAAAGTCTCCAAGAGCGGTGATGTTTTGCTGAGGCATCCCCTCTATACCTCAAGGGGCAGTATTGACTGCCCAGATGAGGGACAGGCCCGTCGGTGCCTCTCTGGGCCACAGGGGGTCACAAGGGCCCTGCCTCCATTGCCCATCCTATGTCTCCCCCAGGGGGCCTGTAGCAGCCCTCCTGCCTTTTTTTTTTTTTGAGACGGAGTCTCACTCTGTCATCAGGCTGAAGTACAGTGGCACAATCTTGGCACACTGCAACCTCCACCTCCCGAGTTCAAGCAATTCTCCTGCCTTAGCCTCCCAAGTAGCTGGGACTACAGGCTCCTGCCATCACGCCCAGCTAATTTTTGTATTTTTAGTAGAGACAGGGTTTTACCATGTTGGCCAGGATGGTCTCCATCTCTTGACTTCATGATCCACCCACCTCGGCCTCCCAAAGGGCTGGGATTACAGGTGTGAGCCACTGCACCCGGCCCCTCCTGCCCTTTAATTAGCCACAGAGAGCTTCATCTCTCCAGGTGGGATTTCAATCCTGTGCTGTCCCTGCAGCCCCAGGCACCTTCCTTGGTCTGATAGAGCCCCTGGGATGCTGCTCCCACCTACTCTGCACGGAGTTTGTGTTGATCCCTTTCAACAAGCCCCCTCCTTCCCTGTTTTCCTGCAGGGAGCAGATCTTTGTCACTAAGCAACCCAAAGGCAGGACCAGGCCTGAAGCCAGGGAAGCCAGGCTTATGAGGGGCTGGTATGGCGGGATGGGTGGCCTGGAGCAGTGACCACTGAGGAGAGCCAGCAGAGTCGCCTGGCACCCAGGCCCTCCAGGCACCCAGAGGCCCTGCCTGCACTTTTCTCAGGAAGCCTGCTGCCTTGACCCTGAACCGCACCTGCCTTCTTTTCCTCTGGCAGGCGACTTCAGAATGCCCACACTGGCCTCGACCTGACTGTGCCCCAGCACCAGGAGGTGCGGGGCAAGATGATGTCCGGACACGTGGAGTACCAGATCCTGGTGGTGACCCGCCTGGCTGCCTTCAAGTCGGCCAAGCACAGGCCTGAGGATGTCGTCCAGTTCTTGGTGAGCCGGAGGCTCTGGCCAGGATGCTGCGAGGGTGCTCACCAGGGTTCAAGTAGCATCCGGAGCAGGTGCTTCTCTGTCTGTTGCTTGCTCAGGGCCTGGAGTGCCAGACCGTGCTAGACAGAAGGGACACAGAGTGAATCAGATGCTCTCAGTCCATGGAGAGGCAGATCTGTAAAGAAACAGATACAGATGGGGACAGGAGCACATGGGGGTTCTGGGGGAATAGGGAAGATTCACCTAACTCACTCTGGGAAAACTTCTTGAAAGAGCTGGTGGCTGAGCTGTGTTTTGAGGGGCAGGTGGGGCTCAGCAGGAGAGGCAAGAAGGGTGTCCTGGGTGGATGACGCAGCCTGAGCAAAGGCACGGAGGCTAGAAACAGGACATTGAGTGGGGAACTCTGCGCGGTTGAGTGTAGTCCTGGGAGGAAGTGGGGAAGATGAAGGTGAGTGACAGGCAGGACCCAGATTGTAGAGAGCATGTGGGATCCTGGACTTATCCTGCAGCCAAGGAGAATTTTAAACAGGGGAGTGACATGGGCCCTTTTACCTTTAGCCAGCCAGTCTGCTGGGAGCATAGAGTTGGATTGGAAGGAACAAAACAGGTCTCAGGGAGACCAGATAAATGGCCAGTATGGTTATTCCCAAAGCAAGGGCTTGGAGCAGGCCAGTAGCAGTTGGTATGGAAGGGAAAGGGAGAGTTGAAAATGTTTACGGGGTAACATGCACTGCATTTGCTGACTGTTTCACCAACTGAAATAAAGAATCTGACAGAGGAGCAGATCCAGGGAGCATGTGGCGTGTGAAGTGTCTACCCACGGATGGATATATGAGGCTGGAGCTCGGGACAGGCTCAGGCCTGAGATGCAGGCTTGGGGGGCGTCAACTTGTAAGTGATATAAAAAATCTGCGAGTGGATGAAGTTGCCTAGAGAACAGATGTGGAAGGCAGAGAGAAAGGCAAGGAGGAAATCCTGAGGACGCCAGGGGTTCAGGGACTCTTGGGGATAAGGAAGAGTCTGCAGTCGAGACAGAGGAGAGAACTGGGTGTCTGCGGAGTCACAGGAGCTAAGGGAGGAGAGGGTTTCAAGAAGGTTGAGATCACACACTCGTTGGCTCATTATTGACCATTTGGCCTCTTGTGAAAAGGACCTGGAGACCAAGAGACGTAGGTACAGGATTATCAGGACAAAGGTGAAATGAACTAGACCCCGCAGTACAGCAGGGAGTGACACAGGCTGTTTCGGAGTCTCCTGGCAGCCAAGATAAAAAGGAAAATGATGAGTTGCATCTTCCTGGTGACCTGTTGAAAGAGACACTACATGTTGAGAGAAATTTACGGCACAAATCTTTCTTTTTTTTAAGAGATGGGATCTCACTCTGTTACCCAGACTGGAATGTAGTGGTGTGATCATAGCTCACTGCAGCCTGGACCTCCTGGGCTCAAGCCATCCTCCTGCCTCAGCCTCCTAAGTAGCTAGGACTGTAGGCACACACCACCATGCCCAGCTTTTTGTTTTTTAATTTTTTCATAGACATAGTGTCTTGTTATGTTGTCCAGGCTGGTCTCAAATGCCTGGGCTCAGGCAATTCTCCTGCCTCAGCCTCCCAAAGTGCTGGGACTACAGGCATGAGCCCCACATCCAGCCACACAATTTTAAGGGACCTCCAACAACGTCATGGGAAGTGTCTGGAATAGCAATGCTGTTTTTCATTTGATTGCTCCTGTGGCCGACTTTTGGCGAGAAGCAAGGTGTGCTGTCAGGAGTGCTTCGGGGCCTGCATTGCTCTGAGACTGGCTTTGCTCTGCAGGGTGCTTTGCAGTGCCTGGTAACCTGACTTGAACTAGGATGGAGCTCAGTGTACCCTCGTTTTCAGGGCAAGAGCAGAAGAGGAGAGTATTTGCGCATGATGCTGCTGGGCATGAAGGAGGGAGCATTCTGGGAAACTCGGGCTTCAGCCCAGCCCACTTGGTCCTGTACAGGGGCCGGCCTCATGTGCGAGGTGTACGTGAGGATGTTTGAACACCTCCATGCATCACGCTAGTGCCACTTTTCCTAGTCAGTGACGCCCACTCCCTGTGGAGTATGTGCGTGTGCAGGGGCTCCTCAGACATTTGAAAGTACCTGCAAGGGCAAAGAACTCCTCTACTCCCCATGGGACCTCAGGATGTAGCCCAAAGTCACATGCCCCAAGTCTGAAGTCTCTTTGATGTTTCATGATTTAACTCAGAGAATTAATGAGCATTTTGTGTCTACTTAAAAGGGCATATGTGTTTTAATATAAACATGTACTGATTAGCTGAATATGGAGTAGAAGAAGCAGCCCCCAGGAAGGGGCGCCGCAGTGGAGGCTGTGCGGGCTCCTGGTTGTTAGCAGTGCAGACACCCACAGGCTTACGTTACAGGGCTGTCTGCCCTGTGCTCAGCAGTACCTAGCACAAGGGGCACCAATAAATGTGAGTTCTCAACCTCGAGCTTCCTCTGCTCAGGGCCTCTTACTTGGCCTCCTCTTATTGCTGGCGCAGGTGCCCACCCGAGAAGCCTTGGCTGAACCCCTGATGGACGTGAGCCCTGGGTGGGGTGGGAGCCCAGGGCTACAGCTCCAGGGTGCTCACGCTGCCAGTGCCCTGGAGATGGAGGCTTCCGGGTTTGCTGGGTCTGTGGGCTGAGCCTGAGTGGAGCAGTCAGGCCAGCAGGGGGCGCCAGGCTCCCACCGTGGCCTGCTCTGCCGGCCGGGCTGGAGTCACAGCTGCTGTTGGAGCCTGTGTTAGCAGTTGCTCTGCAAAGGGGTCCGTTGCCTTTCCCTGAGGGCTGTTCTTGGGAAAGTCTGGAGCCAGGCTTTTGTGCTGACAACTGCAAGCAGCAGCTCCCTGTCCCAGAAGACTCCCCACTGGGGGGTTCTGAAGTCGCCCCAGCTGCCCCCTGGTATCTAGACCCTTCGCAGGCAAGGGATTCTGGGTGGTGTTGCTGGAGCCAAGGGTGTGTGCTCCAGATGCACCCTGTGCTAAGGGATCTCCCCGAGCCAGAGGGCGTCAGATGCCCGCAGCCCCTGCACGCCAGCACTCCAGTGGCACACCACGAGCACAGCCCGGGCCTGGGAGCGTAAGAGTGAGTGACCCACACTTCAGTCGGGGGAGACAGGCCCAGTCTATGGGAAAGCACAGAGGAGCTAGGAGTGTGTGCATACAGTAGGTGACTTCTCTGAGCACCCATATGGGGTGTCTCTATACAGAGTAAACAGGCAGCAAAAGCTCCGTGAGTGAAGTAGGGAAGCCTTCACTGCCTAGGAGCTATGGGGAAGGGCTGAGAAGGTGGGAGTCAGTCGCTGGCCCCACGGGAAGCTGAGTGCTGCCCTCTCTGAGTCAGATGGTGTTCAAGGCCACCTTCTGACGATAGCAGGAGTCTTGGCCTGCTTCACCCCCGTGCTTGTGTGCAGAGAGGTCCTGGCTGATGCACGGCAGAGAGCCAGCCTTGGAAATATCTGCCTCCACTGATTGTATGGGCTGGCCCGCCGAAGGCTGCACTGGTTAACGGGAGAATGAGGTCGGTGCTGAGAACAGGTGATTCACGGTGTTGCAGGAAGATGACCTGCCAGCTGGTGAGATCACCCTCCTGATACGCAGAAAGCTGGGAATGAAGGCGGGGGCCATGGTTACCTGCAGGCTGGACAGGCGTGCCTGTATCGAATCTTTTTACCTGGACCTGTGACAGTGCCCAGGATGGCACCGTTACTGCATCTTTCCTTTGGGCCACTAGCCATTTTTATTGAATCTCCTATCAGCCAGGAGTGTTGAGGACTGGAGCCTGAGGCTGAGGACAGGTGGAGGGGCAGCAGATGGGCTTGCCTGAGACACTTCCTGTGGCCGCCAGGCCTTGGGGACCCCTGGTCGGGGTGAGAAAGGAGCACTTCCTGCCACTCTTCACTCAGGAAACCACATGCTCCTCTCATTCCAGGTCTCCAAAAAGTACAGCGAGATTGAGGAGTTTTACCAGAAACTGAGCAGTCGTTACGCAGCAGCCAGCCTCCCCCCACTCCCCAGGAAGGTCCTGTTTGTTGGGGAGTCTGACATCCGGGAAAGGAGAGCCGTGTTCAATGAGATCCTGCGCTGTGTCTCCAAGGATGCCGAGTTGGCAGGCAGCCCAGAGCTGCTAGAGTTCTTAGGTACCCGAGGCTCTGCCCTACGTCCCTCAGGTCTCCCCAGCCCAGCACTAGGCCCCGCTGCCCTAGTCCAGTGGGAGCGTGTGCACAGTGCCTCTGCAGCCTGGAAGCTTCAGCCAGGCTTGTGGGCAGGTGGCCTCACTGACATCCTTGGCTGGATGGTGGGCAGAAGGAGATCTGCCCTGGAGGGACTGACATCTGGGTGTCAGGTGGGGGCTCACACAGCGGGCATTCTCCATCGTGTGACCCCATCCATGGCCTTCTTGGCTGGCCCCATTCTTAGAGCTTCCCTGACACCCCACGCACACATACACATACAACCCCTGACACACACCCCACACACCCCTCCACCTCCTGCCAGCCAGCCCTGGGGCCTGCAGTGTCCCAGGAAAGCTGTGTTCTCACAGCCAGGCTGGTTTCCTGCCCCTGGGGACATGTGCCTCTCACCTGTGCCCCCACGGAGAGGGTCATGGGGACGGCTCCAGACTGAGGAATTGATCCAGCACCGCTGCCCCCAGTGGTGGAGACGGCAAGCCCTTCCCATGGGTGTCCCAGCCGTCTTCCCACCTCAGTTTTCTTATCTGTAAAGGCCGTTATGAGAATTTACTGAGCTAACACATGCAACGTCTTTAGAAAGGTGACAACCACACAGTAAATGGTGGCTACAGCCCTGTCAACCTGGAACCCCCATGGGGCATTTCCTGCTCTCACACAGATGCCCCCAGGGCGGGCCAAGTTCTTGCCACTGCTGGTGACAGCCTCTCACCCCTGACTTCTCCCCTCTTCACATCCGTCTGCTTGACTTTTCCCAGCTACCGTGGATCTCCTAGTTCCGCAAGACAGAAGGGAAGTTTTCAAGAGAAAGTTGATCGTAAATAAAACAAATTTTAAAAACTGAAAGGTGGGGAAGAGAAGCAAAACTGGTGAATGCACAGGGCTCGGACTGGACGAGCTGCACAGCCCAGGCATCCCAGCCCAGGCATCCTGTAGCCACATCTGTGTCCCTCACATGGGTCTGGGTGCTCTTCTGCCCTTGTTTGTTCCAAGGTCACAACCCTTCCTTCCGTGCCTGTCTCTGGGGCTGGGTAGACTGTGCCAGGAGGTTCCAGCTCAGCCACAGCTGGAAGAGACGCTGAGGATGTCCTGGCCCCTCTCTTGTGGAGAGGCAACATAGAAATGCAAGCTGCTCTTTGCCTCACTTTGCTCATTTGCAAGATGGATGTACAGTTGGGATCTCTCTCATAGGGCTTTTGTGATATTTAAAAGTAAGATGCTTATGACATGAAATTGAAGGTTTGGGAGATTTTGAATGGCTTTTTCACATTTGTCTGAGTAAAATAACAGAGCATCACACAATACAATGCCCTCATTATCACTCAGTGCATCCTGTATGCCAGACACTCTCTAAGTTCTTTACAAAGTCATTTTTTTAAAAAGTCAGTGGTTTTAAAGATAAACTACCCAGTAACCACTTGGGTAGAGAAGAACAAATAGTCTGAGCCCACGCTTCTCAAACTATCTGTGGGGGAGGTCTAGCTCTTTTATACCCAGCCTGTCACAGATGGATACTTTCACAAATACAGAATCGCATGCTCAGATACTGTGATGATGCCAGCCTGCTATGGAAGTTTCTGGATGCTTACTCTCCTTTTCTGTACTTACCTCATTGTGGTCACACAAGGGGCATTCTCTATCTGCAGACCACACTTTGAGAAGCATTGATCTAAGCCAGTTTGTAATGGAGTGATCACCGTTTGTTCTGGAATCTTCCACCTGCTTACCCTGGGCACCCATCCAGTCCATAGTCCAGGTGCCCAGACTCTTGGAGCAGGTGTCCGTCTGCAGAGCTCCTTGCTGTGCCCTCGACTCTAAATGGTCCTGGCAGCACTGGTTCTTTTTGAATCACCCTGTGCCCTGGCTGGTTTATCCCACTGCCCACCCAGGAGGAGGGTGCAGCCATCCCTGCGGCACACACAGGCTCTGGGCCTTGGGTTCAAGAACCACTGCCTCTGTCTGCTCTGAAGCCCCCACTTGTGACCCCTCCACTCCAGGCTTCCCTGGTGCCCGTCCGCCCTTGGTGGGGCTGCAGCAGGCACTTGGCTGTCCCCAAAACAGAAGTCACATCCCATCCACCCAGACTCGCCATCCTGCTCGGGGCCAAGTTTGGTCCCAGGAGGCTGCAGGGAGCCCCCGGCCTCTGATTCTGGCATGGGAGGGTGAAGTGTGGCAAGGTGCTTCCCCTGCCACTGGGGTGGTTACCAAGTCCCTTCTTTTCTCTCTTCTTCTGCAGGGACCAGATCCCCAGGGGCTGCCGGGCTCACCAGCAGAGATTCCTCTGTCCTGGATGGCACAGACAGCCAGACAGGGAATGATGAAGAGGCTTTTGACTTTTTTGAGCAGCAAGACCAAGTGGCGGATGAGGGTCTGCCCATCCAAGGCCTGAAGGACAAGGATGCTGAGGAGTCCTTGGAAGAGGAGGAGGCGCTGGACCCTCTGGGCATTATGCGGTTGGTCTCCTATTGTTGAGAGGGCCCCTTTGGTGTATTCCAGGCTTTCTGTAGATGACAGACTCCTTTCCTGGAATCGCAGAAAAACCCTGAGCATCCCAGGTCGCCCCCCTTACAGGGGTCTGGGCCACGAGGCCCTGGCCTGGTGTGCTTGGAGGACCTAGCTCTCTGCGTGCCCTTGGTGGTATCCGTGTCTCTGGGGCTGGGCTTAGGTATTGCCCCCCTTCCCGGGTCACAGGGTGTCCCCTGCCTGTGGCTGTGCACTGAGGCTTGGCAGAGGCCCCCATGACAGCTCAGTAGTGCAGGCTGCTGACCCGTATGGCTAGTGCAGGAGGCCTGGGTGCTCCTTCCAGCTGCGGGACTCACAGAGGTGGCTGCGGCTCTCTGGGCCTGCGTCATCTACATAGCAGGAGCATTCACCTTGGCCCTGCCTCCAGACAGAGCTGTTCTCCAGCCATACACTTCTGGCCATTTACTCCTTTTTTTGGTTTTCCTCAGTGAAAACGGGCTCATGGTGGTACCAACCTCTTAGGGCTCCCGTGAAGATGAACTGAGTTGTGTAAATTTAGCAGTCAGCTATCATCACGGCCTCGTCTTTCAATGGAATCAGACCAGGCCACGGTACTGTTCTCCTGGCTGTCTACCATAGCGAATGTCTCTTCGCTGTTACCGAAGTCCTTGGGCCCTAGATGAGTGAGTCTTCTCTGCCCCAGAAAGGAATTAGAGCCCATTAGAAATTAGGCAGAGACAAGTTCAACTTACCCAGCATGCAGAATTCTGTCCCAAGATCACAGCCCGCTCTGGAAAGGCCTTCTTCTTGGGGAGGGTTATGGAAGGATGGGCTGCAGGGTGGGCGTGAGACCAGTGTCCAGGGGTGAGGATTCGCACTGGGAAAGGGTGTGCGGTGCCTGGGGAGCTGCAGCAGAAACAGGCCTGGGAGCCGGGGTCCCGCGGCACTTGGGCACATCAAGTGCCCTGCAGTGGCCCCTCCTAGCCCTCCGTGGCCGGCCTTGTCCTGGAGTAGGGTGAGCGGCCCTGAGGAAGAGGCAGCCAGAGTGGCGGGTGATGTGGGGACAAGCCTGTAATAGTCACTCCTTATCAGCCTGGCCCAAGCCTGCAGGCCTTTCTTGGGTTTATTTTGGTAAGAGCGAGGCTTTGTTTGAACTACATTCTCTGTTGTTCTGAGTAACCACATGAAGTGCCAAACCGAGATGGACTTCGGTGGTCTGTGCCAGCCTCTGGCTGAAGAACACACTTAGCAGAGCGGCTCCTTTTTTGGGTAGGAAAATGCTCTTCGGGCTTGGCAAGTGCGGCCTTGAACTTCCTACTTACTTCATTAGCAGATTGTCAGGGGATGGGGTCAGCTGTCCCAGGACCCTTGGAAGGGGGGCCCCAGCCCCCTCCCCTGAATCCTGGGAAAGCTTAGCACCTAAGAGTACTCCCACTGGCTTAAGACCCTCTCCTGCTGGGCTTTCTTTTAAGTATCCATTTGACAAGATGCTGATGAGTGGGCATTACCGTCTCTAGCAGGAATAAGTAGCATTTTTTTGAGAGTTTATGAAATGCTGGGAACTAAGTTAGCATTTGCTTGCAAGATCTCATTGTATCTGTAAGACAGCATTTCTGGAACTACTTGCTATGACCCACAGTAAAAAACTATATGGTGTGCCATGACCGGGGACATACATGTATAGCCTCACATAAAACTGAAGCAGAAGTTCCCAGAAGCCATACAGAACCTTACTAAGTATATTGTACTCGGATATTTTCTATTCTATTTCAACGTTTGGAAAGGTCATAACTTGCCAAACTGCTTTCAGGATCCGCTGTGGGCACAGGTCAGGAGACGGAGCCTTGGAGGCCTGCGCTAACATCAGCCTCTTCTGTGTGGTGGGAAACTCTTCAGAGTCAGGTGGTTCATCCATGTTCCTATAGCCTGCAGGTGGCAGAGCCAGGACTCCACCCCATCTCCAGTCTAGTCTTCCTCAGTCTGGGAGGTGGGCAAGGCCCCAGGATTAACCCCCTTTCACAGATGGCAAAATCGAGGAAAGAGTTGAGCAGGATCTTGGCCAGAGTCCTGGGTGTGGCAGAGCTGTGCCTTGAAGCTGGGTTTCCACCTCGGCGTTTCACAGACACCAGGTGGGCTTGTTGATCTCGTGTGGTGCCACCCACCTGCCCCTTGTTGGTGGACATTCTATACTCGGGAGGCTGTGCACCCGTCCCCATCCTGTGCCCCTGGTTTCTCTGCAGGTGCAGCAGCCCCGGTTTCCCAGCTGTGCCCTGCTCATGTCTGGGCCTAGCTCTGGGCTCTCCCGGAGCAGCCACCATTTCCAGGCAGCCAGCCTCGGTCCTTCCCTGCCGTGGCCACGACGAGGCGCTGCTGCTCCGCTGCAGGGCTGCTGGGAGGGTGGGAGTCGCCAACACAAAGCCGGAGCTCAGGCCAGCCTCGCTTTTCTTTGTCTTTTGAACCTGGTTTTGATTAGGGACAAGAGAGAGTTATTATACCATTAGAGAGCGCATAAAGATAGAAAAACCCTCACCCTGGCCCGTCCCAACACCACCGCTCTCCCCATCTGCTGGGGCTCTCGTCTCACCCCGTCCCAGCGCCATCCATTAAACTGCAGGCACAGCGCACGTGCCCTTTCAGACCCTGCATCTTCACTCTGATCTGTCGGTCTGTTGTGATTGCCACTCCATGTCGCCCCCTGTTTTGTCTTTAACTTTCTATGTTAGAGATGTCACGGTGCTGAAAAAATGACATGCTATCCTAATAGTTCTGCCTTATGCTGGAAACCCTCTTCCAGAAACATTTTTCATTGTGACTCAAATAATACACAATTAGTACAGAAAAATTGCAAACACAGATAAGAGTCCTGTCTCCATGAATTTTGAATGCATCTTTTGAATATTCACATCTCACTACCAAAATGAGATTGTCTTATGTGCCATTCTGGAATTCACTTTTTATCAATTTACATATACTAGGACCTTCCAGATCAATAGCTGCATTTCCCTCTCCTTCCTCTGCTGGTTTCTCAGCTCAATGTGCCGTAAGTGGCATTACCAGGCCCCTGCTTGTGGACGTTGTAGAGTTTTCTGGAGGTTTTTGCTATCACAGGAAATAACTTGAGGAACTTCTACATATGCAAAGTTTTTATTCTATGGAGGCTTCCACTGTATACGTGCCCCAGAGCAAGGTCCCTGAAGATGCTTCTGGGGGCTTTGGGGTACCATTCTGGGGGCTTTGAGGTACCATTCCAGTACAGGGTTCTCTAAGGGCTGAAGCCCCTCTGTTGGGAGGATCCCTCTGCTTTTCTAAGCCCTGCCCACCCCCACCCTAAGGACCCACTCCTTTCATCTTTTCTTTTGCTCACATCTGCTGCACACAGGGACCCCCTCCAAGCCCTGGGTCCCTGAGGACTCAGAGCTTCCTGTGGGACAGACTGGCTCCTGTATGAACGAACGCACCTGCCTGGGAGGCTGGGCTTCCCAGACTCTCTCGAAGTGGGAGCGGCACCCGGAGCCCCGTGCTGTGGCCTCTGTGGTGAAGCTGCATGTTTCTCTGGAATGCCATGTTTTATAGTAATTTTTTAATATGGATTTTGCTTCATCTTCCATAAAACAACCACATGTATTTTAGTATAAAAATAATATCTTCTCCTCTGTATTTGGATGAGATCGCTTCTCTGGGATGATTGTGTGGTTTTGAATGTTACTGGCACATTGCCAGGTGCTCCCAGATTTGCTAACCAAAGATTTAGCAGCAAGATGGTCCCTAAGGTGAGCCGTGGAGGGGGCCTCTGTGAGGACAGCATGGTCTCAGCCCCACCTCCTGAGGCGCCCCAGAGCTGTTCCCCCGGGGGTGCCTCTTGCTAAATATCCCGGCCACTGCACACGTGCTTGGCATCTCTTTATTCATTCTAACCTGAGCCTGGGCACCCAGGGCTCCCCTGACACCACCAATGCAGCAGAGACCACCTAGGGATTCTGGGCCACCTAAAGCTTGGCAGAGATAGAGGTTCCAGGCCCCCTAGACCTAGTAGGGCCCCCAGAATCTGTGTTTTAACAAGATCTTGAGTTGGTTCTTCTGCAAGCTCCTGTTTGAGAATTCCCAGAAACAAAACTCCATTAAAGTCTTGGAGATGCCAGAAAGGGAACAGGTGCGGAGAGTGGCAGGTCAGCCACCACCACGGTCTGCCACCCACAGGGGGCTGAGGACAGGGGCGTCAGGAATACCCTTCCCTTACTCTCTGCTCCCCAGCTCCTCCTGCTCGGGGTGGGGCGCTCCCTCTCCTGCTGGAGGAGTTCCCTGCTGTGCCATCCTGCGGTTCGTGTGGGGGCCGTGAGCCAGGATGGCCGAGCCTGATCTCACCCTGAACCTGTGCAGCACTTAGCCCTGACCTGGCTGGAGACCCACAGGAAAGGAGGAGGCAGGTGCCACAGCCACCCTGCAGCATCATGCAGGTGGCACTCCACCCAGGCTGTCACAGTGATCCCAGTGGCACAGTGTGCATGCCAACTGCATTTCCCCATCCAGATCACGGCCCTGGCTGGGTGCCGTGGCTCACGCCTGTAATCCCAGCACTTTGGGAAGCCGAGATTACTTGAGGTCAGGAGTTCAAGACTGGCCTGGCCAACATTCTGAAACCCTGTCTCTACTAAAAATACAAAAATTAGCTGGGTGTGGTGGGGCACACCTGTAATTCCAGCTACTCAGGAGGCTGAGGTAGGAGAATTGCCAGAACCCGGTAGGTGGAGGTTGTAGTGAGCCAAGATTATGCCACTGCACTCCAGCCTGGGTGACAGAGTGAGACTCTGTCCCAAAAACAAAACAAAACAAAAACACAGATTACTGCACAAAGTCCTGCTTGAATGAATGGGCTGTTAGGAGCAACAGACGTACCAGTGGTTTCTGCTTTTTAAATTCAGTAGCAAAACCTATGGCTCAAGAGAAATCTCATCCAGAACCCCAATGCATGAAACAGACTGAAGTAGGATTTGCCTGGTTGGGACGAGTGGGGACTGGATCTTTGTCCTTCCAACCTGAGCGCCACCTCCTGAGGTAGTCCTGGGCAGCTTTGTAGAAGGTGAGGGCCGCTTAGAGTATGGTTTGACAGTGAGTGGGACAGCTGGCAACCCGCAGGATGTGTGGCTACCCCCAGAGCAGGGTTAGAGATGGGCAGTGCCAGATTCAAATCCCCTTTCTGCCACTTACTAGCTGGTGGACGCTGAGTGCGCTGCTGCACTTCTCGGAGGCTCTGTTGCTTCCTTTGTAGAGTGGGGGCAAAGTAGAGGCCCAGTGGCTGAAAGGATAAAATGAAATGAAGTACAACAGGGAAGTTCCTTTGTAAAATGTTGTCACTATTTCAGATTTACTTTGCTCTAAAGGGGTTTTTGCGTGTTTAAATAACAGTTGAAATGTAAATATAAAAGACAGCTTTTCCGCTTCCTATAGTTATGCAAATATCAGCACCCTGTGATGTGCACACTATGACTTTACCTCCCTCCAGGAGCACCAGTACACCTGTTACCTGTTACAGCTTCCTAAAGAAGGCGATTCTGGAGGTGGGGCAGCCCCTGGCCCTGGAGGAAGGAGCCTGCTTATCTGAGTCCTCAGTAGGATTCAGTGGTTGCTTGGTTCCTTGAGAGATAGAAATCTGGGAGGTCATACTTGCCATTCTCCTGCCTCAGGCTGCCCCAGGACCCTTGTGGGAAGTTCTGGCAAGTGGCAACACTCTTAGGATGACAGAGCCTTTATACTATGAGGACTGCAGATCAGATCCAGGCTTTGTTGTTACAACTGAGGAAGCTTCCCAGGATCACACAGGAGGGCATGAGAGCAAAAGCTGGGGGACTCCTGACTGTTGGCCCAGGACTTCTCCCCTTGTCTCCAGTCTGTGTCCACTACCTGCGCCAGGAGACTGACGTCTCAGCCCGTACCTGTTTGCTCTCAGTTTTTGATGACATGGGTAATGGGCATTCTCCACTGCAAGGACAGCTGGCTGCCTGCTGGTCGTGTCAGCATTTGGAGTGGGTCGGGGCATAGGAGCACCCTCGTGAGAACCAGCAATGGCTCTTTAATCAGAGCTTACTGCAACCAGGGAGGTATCAGCCATCATCACCTGCACTTGGAAAGATGCAAAAGCAGGCAGGGGAGTGGGACACTTTGAAGCAGATGAAAGGGAAGGCTCAGATAGGTGCTGATTGGAGGTTGTTGACATGGAGAATCCAGAGGCAGCCAATGAGAAGTGGGCGTCCTGTGTCCTCTGTGAGCGGGAAGTGGGGCATGTTTCGTGTTCTCTGGGTGGTCCTACTAAACTGAAATGGGGTAACATTTAGGAAAGCTGGCAGTTATTGATCAAATCGTGGTCATTTGGGGCTGACTGCTGCAGAGGCTGTGGTCTGGCTTCCTGGGCAGGTTACTGCAGGCTGTAGGTCAGAGTTCCATCTTGACATGTGGCCTGGCCACTGTCCCTTTGTGGATTTAGGCTCTTAGGGCGACTGGGTGCTTGGTGTAGAACTTGGGCTGCATAGACCCGCAGCTGGGGCCTACGTGGTTCCCTGGTGGTGCTGGAGCCAGAATGGGTGAGGGGCAGTCTCTGGCCCCATGGTAGAGAAGGATAAATGCGTCACCCACAACCTCAGGTGCAGTTCACTGAGTCATGATCCCTCAAGATAGGGCTCAGTGGCCTGGAAAGTGGGCTCTGGCTGTTGAGAAACAGGTCCTTGGAATGTGACTCTGGGGACCACAGCAAATGATAAACCATTCATGGTTTTGTTTTATTTTATTTATTTACTTTTTTGAGACAGGTCTCACTCTGTTAGCTGGAGTATAGTGGTGTGTGATCTCAGCTAACTACAGCCTCAACCTCCCAGACATAAGTGATCCTCCCACCGCAGCCTCCCAAATAGCTGAAACTACAGGCCCATACTACTGTGCTTGGCTACTTTTGTTTATTTTTTGTAGAGATGAGGTTTCACTATGTTGCCCAGGGTGGCCTTGAACTCCTGGGCTCAAGTGATCCTCCTGCTTCGGCTTCCCAAAGTGCTGGGATCACAGGCATGAGCCACTGTGCCTGGCCTGGTCCCATTTGCTTTTTAAGGACCAGTGTGAAGTCTTCTGTGTAGAAAGCATAAGTGAGCCTAGACATCACCACGCAGCTCCCGGGACCCCAGGCCTCTGCCGTGGCCCTGCGCTGACTTGCGTACGGGACCCGCTTGGCAGCTTCCATTTCTGTGTTAGTTGCCTCCTTCTTCCCATTTACCCTCAGTAAGGAAACTTGGTCGGAGAAGTTGAGTGACTGGTCCAGGTCCCATATAAATTCTCCTACATCCCCCTCTGCTGCTCCTTTCTTAGCAAAGGCCAGAATCTCCCCAGGCCCCACTAGAGGTGGCCAGCATCCCCACGGACCCTCCGTGCGCCTGCTGTCCAGCTATTGGGCACTTTCACTATGCCAGGCTCTGCACACTTTGGCATTTTCACAGGGCTTTTCTCTCTGCCTGGAGCACAGCTCTTGTGACTCTGCTTGTTTTTCCATCCTGGCCTTCTCTGAAGCCCCTGTCCAAGGAGGGTGGCTTGGACTCCCAGGGTCAGTGCCTGTCCTCAGGTGATTCTCACTCCTGTGATTGCGTCTCCAAGGAAGCCCATTGCTGCTACAAATAACACTGTCCTGGCGTGAATTTCAGAAGTCCATTTATGGGTACTCTGCGAATTTTCTCATTGAAAAAATAAAACCAGCCAGGCACAGTGGCTCATACCTATAATCCCAGGACTTTGGGAGGCCAAGGCAGGAGGACCACTTGAGCCCAGGAGCTTGAGACCAGCCTGGGCAACATAGCGAGACTCCATCTTGACAAAAAAAATAAAAAATAAAAAAATAAAAATAAAAATTAGCCAGATAGGATGGTGTGTGCCTGTGTCCCAACTACTGGGGTAGCTGAGGTGAGAGGATCACTTGAGCCCAGGAGGTTGAAGCTGCAGTCAGCTGTGATCATGGCACTGTACCCCAGCATAGGTGACAGGGAAAAACCCTGTCTCAAAAACAAACAAACAAAAAGACACCAAACAGCTGAATTTAAGAACGAAGTATGAAAAGTGCTTTCGTTTACAGCAGGAAGTTTGCATCATCGGAAAGGAGGTGGGTTTCCATATTTGGTTAAGCCACACCCTCGCTTTGAAGGTGATGGCCATGCTGTCCATGTATCTCAGTTGTGAGTTGTGGAAGGATCATCAGTCTTCCGTTCAGACCCAGCTGAGCTGGCTGTGTCTAGGAGATGCCTCTGCCATGCATGTACACCCTAGTCCTGGGCAGTTGGTGCCCACTGGTGGTCTGCCGTGTGGGTGGGCACATCTGGGAATGGTGCCACAGGCCCGCTGGGTGGCCAGAGTGGTGGATGCTCTCATGTGTCAATCACTGTCACTAGAACTGCCTGAGCCACAGGGAGCCCGGCTGCTGCTCAGCTTGTCAGAGTGTTGGAGCTGTCAGCCGCGGCAGCTGCCGCCTCTCACCCCGTATGCTGCACGCCTGCCTGCAGAACATGGCCTGGTTTGCGCGTCTGTCTGCCGTAAGGAACACACAGCAGGAATTCGGGTGTCTGTGCACACATGTGCGTGCAACAAGAACATGCCAGCACATGCTTGCACCCATCCAGGAGCACCCCACCCACCTCATGCAACCTCTGTGGACCTAACACATGTTTTGGTGGCCCTCATGACCTGCACTAGCTCAGATGACCCCATGCTCACCAGGAAGCCAGGAGCTGCAGTTCCAGTCCTATTCCCTGCAGACCTCTCTTTGAAGCCTCTGTTGCCCCATCCTTGGTGACAAGATTCTAATCATGACCTGCTGTTCTTTCAGTGAAGGGAGAAGAGGGCACCCTTCATCCACGTCAGTTAGAGGCTTTGTCTCCTGTCACTGCAGAGAGTGGGCTAGAGGGCGGGCTCTGCAGAGCAGGGTGCTGTGCCGGCCAACAGCTGGGTGGATGCTGATATTAGGAGAGGAGGACGAGGACCAGGGAGGGGAGGATTGAGGGGGCCCCAGAGTGATAGCCTGTGTGTGCGACCTGAACTGACTCCGTGCTCATGACAACCCTGAGGTGTTTGTGCTAGGAGCAGGATGAAGAAACGGCTCAGAGGCTGAGTGACACACCTCTCATATGAATTACCGACCCCCTCACTGAGATCAGAAACCTGTCATCACCCTAGACAATTCCCTTCTGCCAGCTGATCACCTGTCCAGATTCATAAGCATGTTTGCTTTCTGAAGTTCTCCCTGGCCTGTCTTCCCCTCTCACCACTGCCGCTCTCCCCATCCTGGCTCTGGTCGTTTCCGCTATGGACCATGAGCAAAGCTTCCCTGGAGAGATCTGGCTCTCAGCCTCTCCCCTCACGGCACAACCTCTGCTGCAAACCTGAGGGGTTCCTTTTCACCAAGAGGAATCTGGGTTCTCAGTTATGTCCTTGTCACACCCCCTGCAGACCCTCACACTGTGACTTGCAGGTCCTCTACCTGAGACGCTGTTTAGCTCTCATTCCACCAAGTTCACTTCCTGTCTCCATATCACCTCCTCCAAGAAGCCCTCCCTGAGCCCTTGGGCTTGCTTGGTTGTTTCCTCTATGCTCTGCCGTGACCAGAGTGGGACACCCTGTGTGCTAATGAACAGTTTCCTTTTTTTTTCTCTTTCTTTTTTCTTTTTCGAGACAAAGTCTCGTTTTGTCGCCCAGGCTGGAGTGCAGTGGTGCTATCTGAGCTCACTGCAACCTACGTCTCCCAGGTTCCAGAGATTCTCATGCCTCAGCCTCCCGAGTAGCTGGAATTATAGGCGTGCACCACCATGCTAGGCTAATTTTTGTATTTTTTGTAGAGATGGGATTTAATCATCTTTGCCAGGCTTGTCTCAAACTCCTGGCCTCCTACAAACTTTCTACTTTAAACTAAAGCACTTTTCATATTTTATTCTTAAATTTACCTGCCTCAGCCCCCAAAGTGCTGGGAGGCGTGACCCACCTCTCCCGGCCATAACGATCAGTTTCTATGTGACCCTGCTCTGCCATGAGCTTCTGGGGACAGCGGCAGGTCGTCCTCATCTTGGGTCCCTCGTCCCCAGCACAGGTTCTTGCAGGTGGGAGGTTCTCGGTGAGTGCTGGCCACCGAAGGTGCTCACGGGGGAAGGAATGAGTTGCTCATAGAGTGGCTGAGGGCCTGGTGGCAAGGCCAGGGGAGTCAACCAGGAGATCTTTGAGGAGGGACGGTGTGGTGGAGGGGCTTCCCCACATAGGGCGCTGTCTGAGCCTGGGGCTGGGAGCCCGTCCCTCTTCCCTCCTTGCTCCTCCCACCTTGGGGAGTAGGTCAACAGAATCCTGAGATGGAGATGTGCTGGCACCCTGCTGCCTGCCTACCTGCCCTCCACCTGTGTATCCTTCCTTCCCTCCTCCCCGCCATCCATCACCCATCCTCTCATGCAGAGTTTGTCAAGGCATCTGTTCTAGACCAGGCACATTACTAAGTCCCTAGAGCCTGAAAGTTGTGGGCCGCTCAGGACAGGACCCTGGGGCTTTTAGGCACCAAAACTCCTTATTTCCTGCTTCTTCCTTGATTCCCCTTGAGATGGGTCTGGAGAGCTGGGGTGGTGGAGAGGGCAGCCCAGGCGGCGTGGGTGGGGTGGGGGTAGGATACAGACCATGCCTACCCAAGCCGCCCGTGTGTGCTGTGGATCCACTTTCTTTCGGTTCAAGACAACAAAAGGGCAAACACGTCTTTAGGGAGAAAAACAAGGACTTGATCCAGTTGGAGGAGAAGCTCACATGGAAGGAAAGTCAGGCCTCGTGTGCTGTCAGGACCAAGTGCAGGCGCAGGAAGGGGCACCACGGCTTCTTGAGACCTCATCGGGCCTGTTCTCTCGCTTCCTTTGTTCTTCAAATGGCTTGCTTCCTTCTGTGTGCCCTCTGATTTCTGATCAATGTGAAGCTGCTTGATCTCTCCCTGCCCCGAGGGGCTGTGGCTGGGTATGACACAACTTTGGTCCGCAGGAGCCAGGGAGGGCCTGCTTGTTTCTGAGGGGACAGTGAGGGGTGTGGCATGGAGCTGCTGCTAGGGGAGCTGCAGAGCGGCCTCGGGCCTGCCCTCCCTGGGAGCTGCCACCTGGGTAGGGGTCAGGGCAGCTCTCCACCCTTCCCCACCGCAGTGCCTGCTGGGTCCAGGAGCAAGGGCCACGCAAAGGGCGGTGGAGATGGGGAACGAAGTAGAGAGAAGCATCAGGGCAGAACAGCGGCTGGAAGCCTGGCTGACTGTGGAATTCCACGGGAGACTAAACAGCCTCCTGGGTCTGCTTGGGGTTCCCAACTCGGTGGGTCTTGGCTGGGGTCAGCTCTGCCGTCTGCCCCAGGAAGCCATGGCCCCTGTTGGGTACCCACTTACTAGAGCTGAGCTGGCTCTGCCTGATTGGTGAGAATGAAGGAGAGAACGTCTGAGTAACAGCGGGTGAGCCCTGGCTCCTCCAGCTCTGAGAGGAGCAGAAGCTAAAGGTTTCTGGAAAGCACTTGTTCTTAGGGCGGAGAATCCAGGCTCCCTCCATGCGGCCTCCAGCACCACAGGCAGGGCCTGAGGGTGGTGCACACCAGAGGGGGTCCCTGGTTCCCTGAGCTGCGTGGAGAAAACACAGGACCAGGCAGATGGGCCTTCCTGGTGCAGTTTCTGCCGCTGCGTCTCTGCTCCCATCGCTACCCTTGAAACACGCCACTTTCTCCCTGGAGAACAGTAGGATCAATCCTGTTATCCCTGCCGCATCCTGTATTACCTTCGTCATGGGACATTTGGAGGGGACAAGAGGATAGGACCACGAGCATGACCATCCTTAATCTGCCTGCCTGTCCCTCACCTGCTGTGTGGCCTTGGGCAGACACTCAGTTTCTCTGGACCAGTTTCCTCATCCAGCACACGAGCTCTGCAGAGATCCTTCCCCTGGGACTGGGCCCTGAGCTCAGAGGGGTGCTCCGTCCCACAGCCTTCCAGCAGGGAGCCTTCCTGGCCCTCACAGTTTCTCCTCGCCTCATCTGGGTGCCTGGGATTCTGCCAGCCTCAGACTCCAGACTATGGGAAAGGTCACCTTGGAGGGCCCTGCCCCACCAGCACCCAGGGCCACTCTGCTATTTTTATCTGCCACTGGTTAGTCTGTATTGTTGTGTAGGCAGCCTCTTGCTGCAGTTTTGCCACAGAATGTTACCAGCGTGAGCTCAGATGGTGACCTCACCGAGTGACCTCAGTCCAGTGGAACTGCCCGCCAGGCGGACAGGCACATGGAATTTCAGTTTCCAGTAAAGAGCATGTTCTCATTATTTTTAGGAACCTGAAAATGGATAACAGGCATCAGCAGGGATTGGATTCCTGTTAAATAACTTGTTGAAGTAAAATCAAGTGTGTTTACTTACTGGCAGTATCACTGATGGTGATATGCACAGATCCTGAGCTTTCCGCTCCCTGCATGTCTGCAGATCCACCCCGTAAGCAAAACTAAAGTACTCCTGCACCCCAGAAGCTTCCCTCCTGTGCCGTCCTGGTTTCTCACAGTGGGTCTGGCCCAGAGCAAGAGCTCCTCAGCCAGTCGGCAACTGCACCATAATGGGACCTGGGGTGGCAGAGCCGAGGGGGGTGCCAAGTCTCAGAGAGGCTTCCTGAAGGAGTAGGGCTGCCCCGTGGAACCCAAGGGTTAACTAGAACAATGGTGGTTTTACCGGGCAAAGGAAGCAATAGGGCACTTCCCGAGGCTGCTTTCTGCCCTCCTGGGCCCAGCCCTGAGGTTTGTGGCTCAAGACTGCGTCCACCCCCATTTCCGGGTGGCGGTTCTCTGAGCCTAGCCCCCAGGTGCCGAGACCCTGAGACTAGGCAGCTGTCTCCACCTTTGGAACGGGAGCGCGATCTCTGTCCTGTGACCGCATGGCAGACCCGAGGCCTGAAGGAGTCTGAGGGTGGGGTTGTCTGGCAGCCGGTGTCCAGTCCGGCAGCCACCTGCTCCTCCCAGCAGTGGTCATTTCTTGAGCACAGGGCACAGCTGTCCATAATCTCAGGGGCCTCCCTACTCTGTCATTGGGAAAACCTGCTCCTTAGCCACCGTCGCTGGCCTGCTTTTCTCCCCTGGGATGGAGGACCCGTCCTTCCCTTGGCCATGTAACTGTTAGAGATTTCAGAGTGACCTCAGTGCCGCCTGCCTGGACTGCTCTGGGTGGCCCACTCCAGGCCTCCTCTGGTCCCTCTGGCCTGGTCTTTTCTGACCCATGGCATCCAGCCACGCCCCAGCAGGGCCCAGAGCCTGTGTGGGTCTGACCAGGCCACCTGGAGGCTCATGGAAAGTCTTCACCTTGTGCTTTGTCTGTGATTCTCCAGCTCCAAGAAGCCCAAGAAACATCCCAAAGTGGCTGTGAAAGCCAAGCCCTCGCCCTGGCTTACCATCTTTGACGAGGAGCTGGACCCCGACGAGGGGCTCTTTGGCCCAGGCACGAAGCTGTCCCCCCAGGGCCTCTCAGAGGACGCGTCATCCATGTACCGTAAGTAGAGCCCCAGGGTGTGCTCCCTTTGCTCCTGGTGTCCTCTAAGTGTCCAGCCCCGTCACCAGGCAGGGTCTGGACTCACCCAGCGTGAACAGGACCCATATCTCCCCTTTCCTGTCTAGACGCGATATAGATTCAGCTTTGGAGGGAGCTCTCCTGCTGGAGGAATTGAGCCTCACACATGGTTTTCCACAGGGTGGAACATTCTCAGGCCCTGGGTCTCTTCTAAACATCCCACAGAAGAGGAGGATGGTTTTCTCTGCTGCTTTGAGACGTATTTTTGTGACATCTGTGGGCAGATGTGGGCCCTAGGCTTCCAGGCACCATTCGTGTGAAAAGCGACAGGGCCTGCCTGGGGCATGTGTATGACTGTAGGTTTGGATTTAATGGGATTCTGTGTCGCTGGCACGGATTCCCTGGAGGGCTCTGTGCAGAGTTGGCACAGGGAAAATCCAGCAGCCTTGGGACATCTCCCTTCATCCCTGGGTCCCTTTCCTCACATGCCCAGGTCGTCCTCTGGTTGGGGGAGTTGAAGCCACCCACTAATTCAGTCCATACTTGGTGCCCCCTCACCGAGGGCCAGGACTAAGAACATGCTAAGGAGTGAGACCCAGTCCCTAGCCTGAGGGCCACGGGGTCCCATGGGGAGACAGGTCATCACCTGACAGTTGCAGAAGAGCACAAGTCTATGACAGGCTGAGCAGAAGCACCAATTCCTGTGGGGCTCCCCGGAAGACCTGGGGTGGGGTGGGGGCCCTCCTTGAACTGGATCCTGGAAGGTCAGTGGAGTCTGCCAGGCTGGCTGAAGCAGGGGACCCCAGGTACAGCAGCTGTGATTGGCATTCTCCAAGGGCAGCCCCAATCAATTCACATGCGAGAGGGTGTGGGGAGGAGACCTAGGCTTCTTGAAGGCAGCAGCCACATGCCATGGCACTCCAGCAGAGAGAGAGAGCGGCCCAGGCCGGTGGGTGGTACTCAGTAAATGCTTGTTGAAGTCCGGGTGCAGTGAGCAGGCCCAGTAAGATCAGCTGGACTGGATGACGAGGTCCCTGGTGCAGTGAGCCCAAGAGACTGTAACCTCCTAAGAGCAGCAGGAAGCCCACGAGGGCTAGAAACCGGAGTGATGCTCTCGGCTGGCTCTGGCCCAGATGCCAGGCAGCTAAGGCCAAGGCAGACAGCTGTCTCAAGCCTCTGTGAGCTCCTGTCCTCACCCTCCTCCTGTCCTCACCCTCCTCCTGTCCCTACCTGGCCTATTTCTCTGTTTTTTTGTCTTATCCCTTGCTCACTCTCTCCTGGGTGCCCCGGGAGGCTGGGCCAGGCCTTCTCCACCTTGTACCTTGGGCAGCTGAAGACAGGCCAGGACTTCCTCTGACCACCCTGCTGCTGCCTTCCTACAGCCCTGAAGCTGTTTGAAGATCCTGACCTCGGCGGGGCTGTCCCCCTGGGTGACTCCCTCCTGCTGCCGGCCGCCTGTGAGAGTGGAGGGCCCACGCCCAGCCTCGGCCACAGGGACGCCTCCGAGGAACTGTTCAGGTACTACCTGTCCCCAGTGGCGCTTGGCAGCTCTGAGAGTGTCCTGGACAAAGCCAAGAGCCCAGCTCCTGTGGGGCATTGCCCAGCCTTGGCCACAGCCTCCTCTGCAGGGAGGACCCTAGGGCTGTGGGAAGTAGAAACCCGTGGGTGGACACGGGGCGAGAGGTGGTAAAGGGGGCTCGGAGGGAGGATCCGCAGTCCAGGGCTGCTCAACCAGTTCCAGAAAGAGAGAACTTTGTGTGCACAGCCAGTCTTTCTTTTCACAATCATATTTTAACGGTTTATATAAAGAATAATTACATAATTGCAAGAGCAGGTGTAACTGGCATAAGCAGGTTTGGGAACAAATGAAACTGACCCATGGCAGCATGCAGCCCACCCAGAGAGGGAGCAAAGTGCAGGTGTCCTGGTGATGGCCTCTGCCAGGAGGGTCCCATCAGAGGCTTTGACAGAAGCTGTCACATGGAGGTCAACTGGCAGAACCTGTGCAAGTGACGGCTCCTATTTCCCGAGCCCTTGCTGTGTACACAGTAAGCCAGACTCCCTACACCCGATCTTATGTAATCCTCACAATGGCCCCCTAAGGTAGATGCTATTTTCTCCGTATTATAAGAAATCGAGTGTGGGAGGCCACCTGCCTAAGGCCACAGCTTTGCTCTGCCCCTGTCCTGGCCTCTCCACTTCATCAGGGACTGTCTGAGCTCTCGGCTGGGTGATCTGCCTCCCCACCAGCCCCCTAGTTCTCCCCAGCCCTTTGCCTGCACTGGCCACTTTCTCAGCAGGCTCAGTGTTGTGTGTGTCCAGCTCCTCCTCCACACTCCAGGACACAGGGCTGTGCCTGGGATTCACAGGAAGCCAGGCCGCCTCTTTCCAGGAGCCGCTTATGTGACACTAGCGCGTACAGGCCCTGGAGGCTGTCATCTGCACCCCTCATTAGCAGCCTCTGGCTATTACACAGCCCTCCGAGTGCCCGCCAAGCCTGAGTCACCGTGACGGCTTCTGGTATTTACATGTCCCCAGGGTCCCTGGCATCTGTTCACTCTCGTCCTGTGTCCTTGCTCCTGACCTCCCAGCGGGCTGGGAGAAACCAGGATTGTTGTTATTTTATTAGAGGGAAATCGAGGCACAAGGAAATGGAATAGTAGAGTCTGCCTGGGGAGCGGCAAGGCCAGACCGAGCATGCCTAGGAGTCCATGTGTCCCAGTGGGGTGGCTCTCCTGGGACCTTTCTGGCCTAGGTTATTCTAAATCCATTACTTCCCAACCTGTGTTCTGCAGAACATGGTACTGTGGGGTGGTAAAAGGTCACCTTCAAAGGGGTTCTGTGGCCTGATGAGCTGGGGAAATGGCCACACGAAGCAGGGCTCCTGCAGGCCCGTAGTGCGCAGACCAGCACCCACAGCACTTCATGATCTTTTTTTTTTTTTTGAGAAAGAGTCTCGTTCTTATCGTCCAGGCTGGAGTGTAGGGATGAGATCTCGGCCCACTATAACCTCCGCCTCCCAGGTTTAAGCAGTTCTCCTGCCTCAGCCTCCCAAGTAGCTGGTATTACAGGTGCCCACCACCACACCCAGATAATTTTTGTGTTTTTAGTAGAAATGGGGTTTCGCCATATTGGCCAGGCTGGTCTTGAACTCCTGACCTTGTAATCAGCCTGCCTCAGCCTCCCAAATTCTTCCTCATCCCTGGGCCCCTCCTCTGGGGTGCCTCTCAGCCTCTGGCAGAGCGCTTTGGGAATCCCTGCTCAAAGAGTGTGGGTCCCGCACCCCCACCTTCACTTTAGCAGACATCTGCTAATGAAAGGATTAGCTGCTTTTCTTCTTTTAAATTCAGACCGATTCTAAAAGAGCTATATCACTAGGATTAGCTTCTTGAGAGCAGGAACCACATTCATTCTTTGTGTCTGCCCTGTGACTGTCCAGAGAGTAATTGGGCTTCCTCATAATAGAGAATGTTCTGATAGTCATTCATTCATTCCTGCTTTCACCCCTTTGTTCATTCTGTCACTCACCTCGGCTGCCCTGAGGCAGCGTGGGGTGTACACTGAGCAGGTGGAGGCTGAGAAGCCTTCGTTCCTTCTGGCTGTGCAGCCACACCAGGCAGGGCCTCTAGTCTAGACCTTTAGGCGAGTCTTGTCTTCTGCAGGGACCCAGGGAGAAGGAGGGGGCTGGGGTCTTAGAGCTCCCTTACCCCTCACTGGTTGACCCCACACCAGCGTGGCCTGGAAGAGAAGGGAGCTGGGCCTTGCACCAGTGAGAGCTAGTCCTAGTCATGACTCAGAAATAGGGTGCTTGGAAAAGGGGTGCCTTGCGGCCACCTATATCCCAAAAGCAGCTATGCCACCTCCCACCGTGGCTGACCACCCATGTACACCTCCCATCTGGGAGCAAGTCTAGCCGCTGATTAGTTCCAAAGAGTCACTGCTTTGCCCAGCAGGATAATTCTGAAATCTGATATAAGCTTTTAGCGGCTGCTTTATTTTCCAAAAGGCCTCTATTTGAGGACAATTCAGTCCCTTTGAGCTCTTCCCAGGTACCCTCAGCTTTCAGTAGAGGCTTCATCATGCCAGTGGGGCTGGCATCTGCGCCGGAGAGTCAAGGAAGGGCCGCCAATTGGAGGGAGCTCTGGCACATCTGACCTGAGGTGACCAGGAGCAGCCAGGCCATGAGTGACATCGCCTGAAATCGCCTCTACCCCAAGGCAGCTGATCTCTCTATGAAGGCCCAGCTTGGGCCAGTCCCTCTGGGTTTGTTCAAGAAGGACACCTTTTATTCATTTCTCTGCCATCCAAGCAGACTCTGAATTCTCTCTGGGGTTTGTGCCCTATCACAGGAGGTCAACCCAGGAAGCAGGCAAGATGTCCAGAGCTCCTTCCACGGCTGGCTCCAGGCAGGCACCCACCCCTGGGGGTGCTGCACTGGCACCTCCATACTCACTCGTGCTCTGCTAGGCCTGGTAGTGCCAGGAGTTGTCCTGATCAGAGCATCTCTCTATCCCTGCCCCTGCCTGGCCCTGCTGATGTCCCCGCCATCAGGATATGCCGCCCAGGGCAGGAAGCCTCTGCTTGTGAGCCTGCCTGGTTCCTCTGTTCGTTCTCATTCCCACCTCTACACCTCTACTCTCTGCTCCCTTCTCCAGAACACTCTCCCCTATTCATGCTAGGCTCACCCTTCTGAAAGGGCCCACCTTCTCAGGAAGCCTTCCCAACTTGCTCTGGCCCAAGGGCTCCCTCCCTTCTCTGGACTTCACCACCTTCTTTCCGGGCCTTTGCAATCACGTGGCCCCTCCTGATGGGGCTGGGGTGCCCTGCATTGCGAATTGAGGTGCTGCTTTTCTGTGTCTTATTCCTGCTTGCTTAGCCCCTGGGACTGTCAGTAGACCTCAGTACACGCAGCCTTCCCGTACATTTGGAAACTGCTTTCCTTGTGTTGTCTTATTTGATCCTTGTAAGAATCCCTGTGAGGGTGGTAGAGCAAGCACAATCCCACTTTATAGAAGAAGAGACTGAGGAGCAGGGAGGAGTGGCCTGAGCCGCCTGATGGAGGAGTTGCAGGGTGAGGAGCGGAAGCCAGTTCTCCGCCCGCAGTGCTGTGCTTCTGTGCACAGCTCCGCGCAGCACGGCCAGCTGACATTGTTACTCCCGCTTGTAGACAAGGAAGCCGAAGCTTGTAGAGGCCAAGTGGGAGCTAGGTCTTCCGCCTGCAGTGCCTGTGCCCTCCCTCACCTGGCTGCAGCATGGCTGAGCAATACATGCAGAGATGCTTGCTAGGACACGGAGAAGCCTCCCCCAGCACTGGAGCCCCGGTACCCCAGGCAGGTGAACACACCCCAGAGAACCAGCCACATGCAGGCCAAGTCCTGATCATCCTCACACTAGCTGCAGGTCTCAGGGCAAGGCCCCTCGTCTCTCTGCACCTCAGTTTTCACATCTGTAAAACAGGACTAATCTCTGCCACCACACAGTATTTGGAGATTATTAAATGGGTTAGTGAATGTGGAAATCTCTGGCCCTCATTGGTGTTCAGCGCAGTGCTGTGGGTGGAATGGATTGATTGAGTCTTTCACTGCGCACTTGGTCTCCAAAAATCAAGTTCGGGAGAATCAGTGGCCTGGCCTTTTTCTGGCCATCAGTACCCAGGGATGGTCCTGAGTGGCGGTAACACTGCCGGGGCTTTTTTCCCGCCCACCAGTGAGAGGTCAGAGGTCTGGGGCCATGGCAGAGTCTTGGTGGGCCCTGGCTCAGGCCATCCTCAGCTCTCGCTGGGCTCTGTCTAGCACCCACGTGGCCCACAGAGGGGCACTGTGGGTGGGCTGACCCTGCGCCACCATGGCTCAGCACCCTGGTGATTCTTTATCTGGTTGAACTTGCTTTGGATGAGGGCTCAGCTTCTGAGGGCCGATGTCATGTTCCTTCCAACAAAGGCACTGTCACATGCTGTCCTCTCGGGGTCACTTGGCCTCCTGGGACTCCAGCATCCTCTCCTGCAGATGTAAACACAGTCTTGCCTCCCCAGAGTGGTGTTTTGAGGATGAAATGTGATAATGTGTCTGAAGTGCTTGGCACACAGCGGGAACTCTGTACATAGTAGCTGATGGTTATTTCTAAAGGAGTTGGAAGGAAAGCCCCCTACAGAAGCCAGCGTGTGTCAGGTGGGGTCATCTGAAGAGCAGCTCTCAGGAGACTGCACAGGGCCTGCCCTGCACCTGCTTTGCTGTGGGTTGGAGGGAAGGAGAGCCCTGGCCTTCTGTGTCTCCTCTGGGCAGGATGGGTGGATGGGTAGAGTGGGATGGGGTGGGGTGGGGCGGGACAGGGCCTTGCCTAGACACAGGCTGGGCTCCCTGCTGCTGCCAGCCCTGTGTGGGCAGTGGCATTGACTGGGGTCTTGTTCCTTCCGCGGGGTGGCAGTGTTATGCTCAGGGTTCCTCCCTGTGGTTCCCTAGAGTTGAAGAGGACTTGGACCAGATTCTGAACCTGGGGCCTGAGTCCAAACCCAACCCCCAGCCCCAGCCCAAGCCAAAGCCAAAGCCCAAGCCCAAGCCCAAGCCACCAGCGGCAGCTAAGCCGGCAATACCCAGAAAACCGGCTGTTCCCCACAAAGCGGGCCCCTCTGAGGCTGTGGCTGGGCAGCAGAAGCCGCAGGAGCAGATCCAAGCCATGGACGAGATGGACATCTTGCAGTACATCCGGGACCATGCTGCACCGGCCCAGGCCACCCCCAGCCTCTTCTGATCCTTCCATGCTGGCCCCTGGCCCGGCAGACCTGCCTGTAGGGACACCTGTGTGAAGGGAGGGGACTGTGCCCCGCAGGGTCAGAACCTCCCCACCCCCAAGGAATGCCAGGCGGAAGCCAGGGTCACAGCACCCAGAATTGCATTGTTCATTTTCTCCTGGTCTATGAGGCCACAGTAGAACCCTGCAGGCTGCAGGAGTGGCTCTCACCCTAGGAAGTGGAGCCCAGTTGTCCTGTTCTCCGTGGACATGGAGGGGAGGGAGGGTGTAGAGATGCCTTGCCGACCAGGATGCCTTGCCAGCCCCAAGGATGGAGCGAGACACGTGGGGCCCCAGTGAGGTGTCACATGGGGCAGGGAAACTTCCTGCCCACGGGTTCTGCCAGCCCCAGCATAGACCCAGACTGGGCCTGGGCCTCTAGCCCTCCTCTGCCTTGGTTGGCATAGTAAGAAGGAGTGACCAGAATCCTCCCCTTCCCCTGCCCTAAGCAGCAGCCTGGGTGACTGACTGGCCTGGGCCTGGGGTCAGGGGGGTCCCTAAGCCAAATTACTCCAGGGTCTCTGCTCCTTGTGGCCCGTGGGGGCCTGCAGGGTCTGGGTGGGTCTCCCAGGAGAAGGATACTGGCTGGCTGGAGTGTTCTGATGCAAGTCTCTCCTGAGCCTCCTCTTGTTGCGAGCCCTAAAGGGAGCAGTCAGGCCCAGCCCTGCCTCTCCAGGGTACAGACGACCCTGCCAGGCCCCAGCTCTTCCTCCCTCTTCCTTTCCCAGGGAAGGCCAGCCCAGTCCATGACCTTCTTGGGCCTCTGGGCACAGAGCCAGCGTTCATTTCAGCTCTCCGCAAACTGGGTCATAGCGCGCCCCACAGCTCAGCCTGGGCCTGGGGAGGGCTCCCAGCCTGCGCCACCCCCCACTGCCAGTGCGGCGTGATGCTCTCAGGCTTCAGCCCTGGGGCCTTCGCTGTCCCCAGGGTCTGGACTTGCTCAGTGGCCTTTCACCAGTGGAACTGCCTTCCCAGGGAGAAGGAGCCGTGCACCAGGGCGGGGCCTGTGCCTTAGACTTCTCCCGATCCCCAGAGCCCTGGCACACAGGTCTGGGCACCACACAGTGCTTTGGAAATTCCCAGTGAATGACGTTTAATAAAGCAAAAAATGTCAAGGTGTCTTTCTTGGATATAAAGCTTCATGTTCAGAGCTGGATTTTTGTTTTGTTTTTGTTTTAAATGAAGCAGTAGTTTTAAATGAAATGCAACCACTATTGTTCCTTGGCCCTATTCCGCCTGGCAGAGGCATTAGGCAGGTGGGACGAGGACCCCAGACCCTTTTCTGATAGACGCCAAACCCAGCCCTGAGGGAGCCCCAGTTGACGGTGTGGGTGGTTTGCCAGTTATCAGTGTCAAGTGTCTCCAGCTCCTGGCCTATGCCAGGACCAGTCTGCTCTGTCCTGCATCTAACCACATCCCTCGCGAGCTGTTCTCCCCTGTCCTGAGCAGGCTCCCCTCCACCGGTGCTAGAGTGAGAGGAACCAGGTGGTTCTGGGGTTGAGAGCTGACTTCCTTCCTCTCTGCCTTAACCCAGGCTGGGAGGGTCCGTTCCCTCCCCAGGGCTCTGAGCCAGCTCCCGGACAGCTCCAGCCCTGGCTCCTCCCATTTGCCTTCCCCCTTCATACCAGCCCCTCCTTCCTAGCGCTCAGCTCCAGGCCCTGCACCCCCTGCTGCCTGCAGAGGAAGGTCTCAGTAGGAGTAGGGAGGGGATGGGGCCAGGTCTTCCTCAGAGGTGGCCCCAGGTTTCCCTCAGGCTCTGTCCCCTCCCTGCCCTTTCTGCACCCGATGCCCACTCCCTGCCCCTACTCCCCACCTGCTTCGGGTCACGTGGACATAGAAGCAGAAAGTACAGTGGGGCAGGTGGCCACAGGGGCTGGTGCTCTGCTTGGGTTCATGGCAGAACCTGGCCTGCCGGTTATGGATTCGTCCACTGTGGGCCCTGCCTCCTCAGTGGTCTGGACTCTGGACACTACCACACAGATCTGTGTTTCCCAGATATTGATGCCCCAGCACTGGCTTGTTCACCCACAGGACTGTGACTCATGGCCAATCAGAGATCCTTGTCGTCTGTTAAAGCCTGTGCCTGTGACCCATTCCAGCCTTTGTTAGTGATGTTCTTTTCTGTGCCTGGGCTGATGGCAGACCACTGGGGAGGGGAATAGGGAGAAGACTGTCCTTTAAAAGAGTGGACTTAGCCAAGGAAGCTGCCCTGCCCCAGCCACCCAGGCTGCTGCTTAGGGTAGGGGAAGGGGAGGATTCTGGTCACTCCTCACTATGCCAACTGAGGTGGAGGAGGGCTTAGAGGTCCAGGCCCAGGGTGGGTCATCGGGCCAGTAACTGAGCAGCCAAGACCCATGTAGAAAGAAAGAGGGCCCCTTTCCCTCTCCAGATCTACCCCCATTCCCTATAGTGGAGACAATCTAGGTTTGGACTGGCCCTGGGGCCCTTTTAGGTCTGACTTCAGATGACCCTGCCCCTCTGTCAATAAACCTTCCCTGGCCCTCGTACTCCTGCCTGGGCTCAGGTTCTGAGATGCAGCTTCAGCCTTGGATGCAGCTCCCTCCTGGGGAGCCCGAGAGGCCTGGTGCAGGGACAGAATGTGGCCTCTCCTCTCCCCAAGATTTTGGTTGGAATCTTGTAGCTAAGGTGGAGTTGGAGTCCTGGCTCCTGAGGACAGGCAGTTTGGCCATTCTGAGAAGGTCTGCTCAGACCAGGAGCCTCCAGCTGAGAGCTCCCTGTGGAAGAGAAACAGAAATTTCATTCGGGACAGCAACATTTGTTTATTTCGAAGCCTGTTGTGAGCCGGTGGACAGGATGTACCATCGTCTATGGCTGGGGTCCCACTGTTCCCGTCCTCCCGGCATTGTTCCTCTCAGGAAGCCAGGAACTCAGGCCACTTCTCCTGGAAAGTCCCTAGGGCCTGCCCCAGCCAGGCCTGTGTCACGGGCTCCACGGGGGCGCACCTACCCATTGAGTACTGGTGTCCCATGACCACATCCATGCAGTGTGTCTGGGACTAAGCTTACCTCCATGTGCCCCATGCGCTCCTATGGGGCTCAAGCTCTCACACAACATATGGACCAGACAGCAAAGTCCAGCCACTCTCTGGGTCCTGTGGCTTTACTGTCCGGCGGCCACCTGTGCATTGTGTTGACATACTTGGTGCAGTGACTTAACACCCGGTGTCAGGCTGATATGGAGGGTCACTCCCAGTTCTCTAGCTCACCAGCTTCCCAGCTCAGCCAATCCTGGGAAAGAGAGGGGTCCAGAGCTACCAGCGTGTCCCCGGATAGTGGCCCTGCCTGCCACTATTGGCTTCGTGTGGATTCACAGCTGCCCAGAGCAAACGTGGTCAATGCTCAGAGCTTCCTCAAGCAGCCAAACTCTGGGCATCAGGCTATGAATGGTCCCACTCACTACAAACTCTGATTGCTCCAGACCCTTCCCTACTCAGCACCCTAAGGCCTTGCGCTTGGGGGAAGCTGACCGAGGGGCCGGTGGAGGAGCGGTGGGGACTGGCCTTGAGTTCTGATGCAGCCCACAGCATCCTGTGAAGCAGCAGCCAGGTTCTGTGGGCACAGAAGGCCGGGGTTCCAGTCCAGCTTTGGCTTGTGACATCCCTTCACCCCACAATACCAAGTAAAGAGACTTCCCCTGGGTCCTGGGAGGACGCCAGGGAGACTATAAAGTCTTCTATGTGCCTGAAGGGATTTCAGTGGACTGGTCATGCTAGATCCTCACAGAGGCTCTTCCCTGCCCAGTACCAGCTAGCTCCTAACAGGAGGTGGCAGGCCACTGGGCAAGTGGTCAGCAGGCCTGTCAACAGCTCAGTCAAGCCCCCAGCCCCCGTGCTGGCCACTGACTTCCATGCCAGGCCTGGTGGTGCGACACAGAACACCACGCGGTACACAGATATCCACCCTCCTCTGTGGCTGGCCTCTCACTCCTGTGCTCCGTGGCTCTGGCTGCTGGGGAAAGTCAAGCAATTTCATGTCATGGGTCATGCTCAGGCTAAAGCCGCAGCTTCTGGAGTGGGATTATGGGCTCAGCATGTGGCCTCGGTAAGCCAGGTCTTTATTGATGACTTTCAGAGGCCTGATGCTTCTCTGCCAACTCAGCACATAGCAGCCGCCTCTGAATGGCTTTTTAAATAAAGCTGAGTTAGCTCCTTCCAGCCCAGCTGACCAATCACATCGTCTGTTTCCCCACATGCAGAGCTCATCCATAAACACTAAGCAGGTAATGGGCACCTACTGTGTGCAGTACCTGTTCCAGGCAAGTTGGAGGAAGCAAAGATGAAAGAAGGTGAGCCATGAAAGCCAGTTTTACCAGGAGCCGTGCTGAGCCTCTAGTTTCACTTCTGTTCTCTGGGCCTTGTGCTCGAGCATCAGGCACAACGAAAGGGGGTGCCTCCTCCATGCGGCCCTCTCTGCCTGTCCCTCCCCCTCTGCCACCTGCCAGCATGGACAATTTGTTGCCTGCAGCCTGGGCTCAGCTTTTGTTCAGTTTCCTGGAGCTGCTGTGGCAAAGCACCATAAGCTAGGTGGCTTTAAACCGCAAAAATGTATTCTCTCATAGTTCTGGAGGTCAGAGGTCTAAAATCAAGGTGTCAGTAGGGCTGTGCTCCCTCTGGAGTCTCTAGGGAAGGATTCTACTTTGGTTTGTCCTGGCTTCTGAGGGTTCCTGGCAACCCTTGGAGTTCCTTGGTTTATAGCTGTATCACTCCAACCTCTGCCCTTGTCTTCATATGGGCTTCTCTCCTCTGTGTCTCTGTCTTCACAAGATGTCTTCTCTGTGTCTGTGTCCAAATTTCTCTCTTACAGGAAAGAATACCAGTCATTGGATTAGGGCCCACTGTAATCTAATATGACCTCATTTTACCTTAATTATACCTGCAAAGGCCCTATTTCCAAATAGGAGTGCCTTCACAGGGTCCTTGTGGACATGAGTTCGAGGGGACGCAATTCCACCCAGTACAGTTACCACCCATCCTGAGTGTGTGGCATTCAGTAGAGGGCAGAGGCCCTTTCTGTCCTGCAAGGCATGGTCCCTGTGCCATCCCTGTGCACTCTGTATGTTTCCGCAGTGCCATGTCGGTTTCACTCCTGCGTGAGGGGACATGTTAGGAGGAAGCTGGGCAGGCAGTAGTGTGTGTAGACACCTACCACGTGCCATCATTTGCAGCTGCTGCCAGACATGTCAAATTCTCTCCATCAAAAGCTGGGTCTCTTTATTAAATAGTGAAATGACTCCTTAGATAACATGTGGCACAAACTGGAGAGTCAGTGACACTCAGAGCTGTCCTAGCAGGCAGGGGGCAGTGGCATCCCTTCCTTCCTTCCTCCGGCACTGCAGCTCTGGAGAAGGCCTTCCCCGGCCGGACTAGCACTGTCTGTTCAGAGCCACAGGCAGCTGGGTCCTGCGGCTCCCTCTTGCCATCACCCCATTATCCTCTCACTGGCCTCCGAGGGAGTTTGAAAGGGCTCTGAGGATGCTGGCGGTGGGAACTAAAGGATTCCAGAGTATGGGAGCTGCAGGCCAACTGCCTTTACCGCTGCCTTCTCAAGCTGGTTTTCTTCCTTTGGTGAGATCGCGCTTCACGTCTCCACAGTGTGTTTCTGTTTTTCCTTTTGGCGTTATCGCCATTTTGCTGGTTTCCCCCTAACAAGTGCTCTAGGCCCCAGAGGCCAATGTTTTTCTGGATTAGAAAGTAGAACAGCCGATTTCTTGCCCACCTGTTTCTCAGACATCAGAAGCTGCAGAAAGGCTGAGCTTGACTCAGTTCCCCTCTCCCCAGAGGGCTTCATTTTACACTTAGGTTGGTTCCAGGACCCTAAATCGGTCTCTGCTTGGGTGGGTGGCCCTAGGATTTGCACCAGGGCCTCACAGTCTATAAAATCCATTTGTGTGGAATGGAGAATGGTACAGCACTTTAGGAAATAGATTGAGCAGTTTTTAAAACAATTAAACATAAATGTACCACACAACTCAGCCATTGCGCTCCTAGACATACAGCTAAAGGGAAAGAGAAGTATATGTCCACTCAAAGGCTTGTACACGATGTTCGTAGCAGCTTTATCTATCACAGACAAAAAGTAGACACAGTGGAAAAGCCTATCAGCTGGTGAATGGATAAAATGAATGCAGTAAATCCATACAGTGGAATATTATGAGGTCACAGAAAGGACTGCAATATGTATCTACCTCAAAAACATGTTAAGTGAAAGAAGCTAGACTCAAAAGACCACCTATTGTATGATTCTGTTTATAAGAAATTTCCAGGACAAATCTGTAGAGATGGAAAGATTAGTGGCTGCTTCAAGCAGGGTTTGGAAACAACAGTGCCTGGAAAAGGGCACAAAGAATGTGTCCTAGGGTGATAGAAATGCTCTAAAGTTGGCTTGCTGTGATTGTTGCACAGTTCGTTCAGTCTACTAAAATGGTTCACTTGTACCCTTAAAACAGGTGATGTTTACAGTATATAAGTTACATCTCAATAAAACTGTTAGGATAAGTTAATGATTGGAAAAAGAAGGAAACCAACAAATCCATAGGCAGCAGAGTGCAGAGACTTAAAATGTGAGCCAACTCCTGGCTCTTGGGCCTCCTGGCTGTGTGACCCTCTGCCAGTTACTTAACCTCTCTGTGCCCCAGTTTCCTCATCTATAAAATGGGGGTAACAATTTTACCTGCCTCATTAGAGTAGTATAAGGCTAAATGAGTTAATTATAAAATACTTGAACAACACCTGGTGCATAGTATTCATTATATGTGAGTAATTACAATTCTGTTGAAATTCTGTTGAGCTGTTCTCTGTTGGGCTATAAGGAATCCTAGGGTTTGAGTGTTCCCTCTCTTCATCTGAGAATGAAGGCCAGACATCTTCGTGGAAAGGGACACTGGTTGGCTTGCTCTCCATGGAGCATGGTTGTAGGTGTGGGAGGGAGCTGTCCACCCTCTGCCATCTCTCAGCTTCTGAGCCCCAGGCGGCTGGGCAGCGTGACGGCCCTCTTCTCCTGCCTGACTGAGGTGGGGGCATGGGAATCGGCGCGTACAAAACCAATGGAGACCCATAAAGGGGCCTTGCCATTGAGAAGTCCTGTGTCCCGGTAGGTCATGGAGGTCTGTGAGAGGGAGGGTAGATGGAATGAACCGGAAATGAGCCATTCTGACAAGGAGTACTGATAATGTCAACAGGGCTGCAGCAGCAGGGAATACATCCCCGCTCACCATACGCTCAGAGCAAGACCAGCCCTCCTAGCACCATGGAGACAGGAAGTAAACACATCAGTTTCCCTCTCCTGGCCCCTGACATTTGAGCATGGTGTGATCAGGTTGGACAGAGGTTTCCAGCAGTCCCAGCAGCTCGTAGCCAAGCTGGCCTGTACCCCTTTCTCTTTACCCCCTGGGCTTTCCCAACTTCCTCATCAACCCTCATCTACTTTGGGTGGGAGAGAGCCAGCGTTCCCCCTTCCTTCGAAAAAAAAGCCACACACACAAAGACACGAATGTTCATAGCAACTTTATTCATAAGGGTTCCTCCCGCAAAGGAAACAACCCAAATATCCATCAAATGGTCAAAGGACAAGCAAACTGTGGTGCATGGATGCAACGCAATGCTGTGCAGCATCGAAAGGAAAACAGACACGACACAGTGGGTGTCACAGACATGCTAAGTGAAAGAAGCCAGATCCCAAAGCTATATATTGTATGATCCCACACATATGAAACTCTAGAAAAGGCAAAATTGTAGGGACAGAAAGCAGACCCGTGGGTTGCCAGGGGCTGGGGATGGGCAGAGCAAAAGCGGCTGACCGCAAGGGGCAAGCCATGAGGCAGCTCTTGGGAGTGATGGAAGTGAGCTACGCTGTGAGCCTGACTATAAACATTCGCCAAGACTCATCAAACCGGGCACTTAAAATGGGAACATTTGATGGTATGCAAATTATATCTCAATATACCTTTTGAAACCACAGTACAAAACTACAAAGGAGTATGTAGCCTGAGTTACATACTCTTACCGTACTCTCCAGCATTTGTGCTCCTTCGTATTCACCCATAGGAGTTAAAACTTATGTCCGCAAACAAATCTGTTCATAGATGCTTATAGCAGCTTTACTCATAATTACCAAAACTTGGGAGCAACCAGGATGTCCTTTGGTAAGTGAATGAGTATATAGACTGCAGTACATCCAGATGATGATTCCATTGAGCGTTTATTCAGTGCTAAAAGGAAATATGCTATCAAGCCATGAAAAGCCATGGAGGAAACTTAAATGCATATTAGTAAGTGAAAGAAGGCAATCTGAAAAGGCTGTATATGCTGTATGATTCCAGCTATCTGACCTGGAAAAGGCAAAACCCATGGAGACTGTAAAAAGATCAGTGGTGTCTGGGGTTTGAGGGGAGAAAGGGACATAGGAGGAGCACAGAGGATTTTTAGGGCAAAAAACTTATCTGTATGGTACTGTCATGGACAGTACCCATGGACCCATGGCAGTATTCATTGGTTTAAACCTGTAGAATGCACAGCACCAAGAGTGAACCCTAATGTACGCTATGACTCTAGGGGATAAGGAGGTGTCCATGTAGGTTCACTGGCAAATGTTCCACTCTGGTGCAGCCTGTTAGTGGTGGGGGAGGCTGTGCATGTGTGGAGGCAGGAGGCATGTGGGGACTTTGTACTCCGTGTTCATTTGTGCTGTGAACCTAAAACTGCTCTTTAAAAAAATCTACTTAAAAAGGGAACCACAGAGACGAGGCTCATGAACTAGAAGATGCCTGCCACTCCAAGATGCCTGGTATCCCCCAGACCATGCCCCACCTTTGGTGATCGCCCCCACAGTCCCCAGGGTACCCGGGCTCCAAGTGAGGCTTAGCAAACATTTCACTGTTTATTGGACTTGTTTCAAGTCCAGTAAATCGGAAAGACAGTTAAGGGGCTCGGGCGCTCTCTGGTGGAAAGGACACCTCCAGAGTCCTCTGGAGCAATGAGGGGTCAGAATTCTCAGTTGGCCTGGAAGTCCTGGCACCAACTGGCCTTTGTTTCTTGGAAGCATCTCTCTCCTCCTTGTGTGATTTCCAGCTTTTCTTTTTCTTCCTCTAGTTACCCTGTGTTGTACTGGACAGGTGAATGGGGAGAATTTATTGCATCGTGGTTTGGGGCTTATTGGCACAGAGTGGGTTGAGATTCAGCTAAGCAAATCCACGGAGCGGCTCAGCCCAACCTTCCCTCCTCTCCCTCACTCCTGGAATGAAGCCAAGAGGAGCCTCAGTATTCGGAAAACTGTTCAGTGTGCTCCCTAGAGAAGGCTCCAGGAGCCTGACCTATAACAGCCTTCATGGGAATAGGCCTTTTCCTGGAGACTTCAGAGGTCCACCTGGGCCCCGGAGTGGCTTGGAAGTGGCAATCTTACTGAAGGTCCCCACCAGGATTCCTTTGGCTTGGGGAGTGCACAGTCCTTTGCTGGGATGCAGGCAGTGCTGAGAAAGTGAGGACGAGAGCCCTGAGAACCTGACTGCCCACAGGCACTGTTAGAGCAGCAGGCTGGGATCCTGGTGCGGGACCGGCGGCCTCTGCCCTGCAGGACGGTACTCACCCTGCAGCAACCCGTGGGTGGAGAGGGGAAGGCGTTTGTTTTGTTTTGTTCTGTCCCATGGTTATGTAAGGCTGGCTACAAGCTAGGCCCTTTCCCTCTGTCATCTCATCATCTCATGTCCCTTTCAACCAGCCTAAGGCAGTGTTACTGTTTCTGAGTGAGAGGCAGCTTCCTGCTATTGTCACTGCATGTTCCTTGTGTTTTTCTTGGCATCGGTGTTTTTGGGCTCAGCTTGAGGATTCCTCCTTAGACCCGAGGCTCAAAGGTCCTAAGTTTAAGGAGCAGAGGTGAGGGCTTGACAGCCGAACCCAAGAACTGCGTCTCCAGGCTCATGTGGAAATCAGACAGCAGAGTGACTTTTGCAAAAATGCAAAGCAATAAACTAGCTCCATGGCCCAGGTCCCCAGGCCTGGCCTTCCGTCTGCTCCCCTTCCTGTCCTCATCCTCACCCGCCTGTCACTCATCAGTAGACCTTCCTGGGCCTGGTCTTTGGAGAAACTTAGTTCATCAATAATCATCTCCATTTCTCCTATGGATATTAAATTCATATTTTTCTATTTTTCAAGTTGATTTTGATCGTTTATATTTTTATAGTCAAGTGCCCATTTCATCTAGAGTTCAAATATCTATTCTATTCTCATAATGTTAAAAATTGTCTTTGTATTTGTAGTATTGGTCCAATTTTCCTTTCTAGAGTTTTATTTATCTCTTGTTTTATTGGTTATATTTGTGAGAAATATATGCGATTGGTCTTTCTCCATTTAGTTTTTCGTTTTTCTGTTAATTGTTTTAGTGCTTTTTAAAAAGTAATGTCAAATTTTTATTTACTTTTATTTTTCTTGTTTAATTTTTAAAAACATGTCAGGCTATAAAATTTTCTCTAAGCACAGGTTTGGCTGCTTTTCATACATTTTATCATGTTCTGCTCTTATTTCTATTCGTTTTCAAAAGTCTAAATTTGCAGTGTTTGTTTCCTGTTTACAACTAAAAAGCTACTTTAAATACTAGTAATGTTTGTATGTTTGTGCTTTTGTTCTCAAGGTGTTTTCAGTGTTATCCACTTGTAATTCATTTCTGGTTTATTAAATTAGGTCTAAGAATAGGAATCTGTACAACTTCTATTTTCTACAACTCAGAATTTTTCCTTTGCAACCTGCTATATAACAAATTTTAATGAAAGTTCAATAGATTTTTGTTGGTGTTGTTTCTTGAAACAGAGTTTCGCTCTTGTTGCCCAGCCTCAGGTGCAATGGTGCAATCTTGGCTTACCGCAGCCTCCACCTCCCCTGTTCAAGCGATTCTCCTGCCTCAGCCTCCCAAGTAGCTGAGATTACAGGCATGCTCCACCATGCCTGGCTAATTTTTATTTTTAGTAGAGACAGGGTTTCTCCATGTTGGTCCAGCTGGTCTCAAACTCCCGACCTCAGGTGATCTACCCATCTTGGCCTCCCAAAGTGCTGGGATTCCAGGCATGAGCCACTGCACCCAGCTGGTTCAATAGATATTTTATATATATATATATATATATATATATATATATATATATACACACACATATACACACAAATACACACACACATATATACACATACATATATGTGTGTGTGTGTGTGTGTCTCATTTGGAGAATATATACAGTTTCAAATTTATTGATTGTATTTCTCAGGATTCTGTATCCTTACTTACTCGGAGTCTGCTTGACTGGTCATTTCTGAGAGAGGATGTTAAAGTGTCCCACTCCGATGATGGTTTTGTCAAATTCTTCTAGAGGATGTTTGGTGCCAGTCCTGGGTGAGGGTCCCAGCAGTCTCTGTCCTGGTCTTAGAGAGGTGCTGAGGCTCCCAGGAGGATGTCTCCCCACATGAGGCAAAGGAGCTGCCCTGGCAGGAAGCGGGAAGGTGCTGCTGCTAACAGGAATGGGCACTCTCTGGCTTCTGTCTCTGGATTTATCCTCCAAACTCACTTTTAAAATATGGTATTTTTGGTGTCTTAAACCATTGCCTTGGTGGAAGGGCTTGGCCTCGAGGGCATGGGCATCAGGTGGGTGCATCTGGGATTCCCCTCCAGCTACAAGGGAAAGGAACACAAGGCCCTGCCCACAGCCAGGAGTGTTGATGGCTTGTCAGCAGGCTCCACCTGCCACAGAGCCGGGGCCCTGGAACACCTGTGTTTCTTGGATGGGCATCACTTCTCTATGGGCTCCTGCCAATCAGGACAGCAAAGTTTGGGGGTTTGCTTTCCCTGTAGCCAGTCAGGCTTAGACATAGCTCTTCTTAGCAAGCCTGACCTCTTAGACTTTTCAAGACCTCAGCATTTATGAGGTGTGCCTCAGGCCTCTTCATGCCCATGACTGTGGGAGAGGGCCAGGCAGGAGAGATGCATGGCTAGTTGGGGCCACATGAGTGAGGCATAGGAACTCCTCAAAAAACTCTGCTTTGAAAGATAGGGCACTGAATCAGGAAGTGGAGGGCAGAGGTGGGGACTAGAGGATGTGGGTGTGGCAAAGGCTGGAGAACTGGTTTCCTTGGGGCAGCAGAGTGAGCAAGAGTGACAGCCGGATACCCAGGAGAAAGTAGAGGATGAGCCAATGAGAGTCTCGAAAGCACTTGGTGAAAGACAGAAAGCTTTGCCCTAAGTTTCTGCCGCTTCTATGCAACATTGTACTGGAAGTTCTAGCCAGAGAAACAAAGCAAGAAAAAAAAGAAAAAAAGAAGCAGTAGAATCATCTTTATTTTCAGATGACATGATCTTATATGTAGATGATCCTAAAGAATCCACAAAAAAAACTATTATAGCTAGAAAATAAAAAATAAAAAAACTATTATACCTAATACATGAATTTGACAAAGTTAAGGGATACAATGTTAACACAAAAATCAGTTGCATTTCTATTTACAGCACAAAAGGAAAATCAAAAAAAAATTCTATTTACAATAGCACCAAAAACAATAAAATAATTAGAAATGAATTTAACAAAGGGTGGGGAAGACTTGAATATTGAAAACTATATAACATTGCTGAAATACATTAAATTTAAGAAAATAAAAAGACATTCCATGTGCATGGATTAGAAGACTTAATATTGTTAAAATGATGATAATCTCCAAATAGAACTACAGATTTAATGCCATGCTTATCCAAATCCCAATGTGATGTTTTTACAGAAATGGAAAAGCTAATCCTAAAATTTACATGGAATTGCAAGGGACACTGAATAGTCAAAGCAATCTTCAAAAAGAAGAGAAAAGTTGGAGGACTTACACTTCCCCATTTCAAAACTCACTACAAAGTTACAGTAATGAAAACAGTGTGGTACTGGCACAAGGATAGACATATATATCAATTAAATGGACTTAAGAGTCCAGATATAAACTCATACACCTGTGGCCCTTGATTTATGACAAGGGTGCCAAGACCATTCTATGCAGACAGAATAGCCTCCCAACAAATGGTATTGGAGGGGACATCCACATGTAAAAGAATAAAGTCAAAGGTGAGGTGTGGTGGCTCATGCCTGTAATCCCAGCACATGGGGAGGCTGAGGTGGGCAGACCACTTGAGGTCAGGAGTTTGAGACAAGCCTGGCCAACACAGTGAAGCCCTGCCTCTTCTGAAAAGACAAAAATTAGCTGGGCATAGCCATGGGTGTCTGTGATTCCAGCTACTTTGGAGGCTGAGGCGGGAGAATTGCTTCAACCCGGAAGGCAGACGTTGCAGTGAGCTGAGATCACGCAACTGCGTGCCAGCCTGGGTGATGGAGCAAGACTCTTGTCTCAAAAAAAAAAAAAAAAGAAAAAGAAGAATGAAGTTGCACCCTACCTCATACCGTATGCAAAAATTAACATAAATCAAAGACCTAAATATAAGAGCTCTTACTGTAAAACTCAATAAAAAATATAGGGTAAGTCTTCATGACCTTAGACTTGGCCATGGATTATTAGATATGACACCAAGAGCACAAGCATCCAAAAATAAAAATAAAATAAGATAAATTGATGAATTTATCAAAACTAAAAACTTCCGTGCTTCAAAGGACAACAGCAAGAGAGTGAAAGACAACACAAAGAATAGGAGATAATGTTTGCAAACCATATATCTTTTAAGGATCTAGTGTCTAGAATATATAAAGAACTCCTATGACTCAACAACAAATAATCCAATTTAAAAATTGGCAGAGGACTTAAATAGGCATTTCTTCAAAGAAGATATGCAAAGGAACAACAAACACATGAAAATATGTTCAGTGTCTTTTTGTCTAACATCTTAGCGAGGTTTCAGTGTTCACTGATGCTCTCTGAGCTTCCCAGTGCCACCCAAGGACAACAACAAGAACAAAGACGCCGGAAAGTCAGCCAGGAAAGACAAAGACCCGGTGAGCAAACCCGGGGCCAAAGCGAAGAAGAAGAAATGCTCCAAAGACAAAGCTCGGGACAAGCTCAATGACTTAATCTTGTCTGACAAAACTACCTGTCACAAAAGTCTGTCAGGAAGTTCCCAGCTGCAAAATTATAACCCCAGCTATGGTTTCTTTCTTTCTTTTTTTAATTGTATTTGGGCTCTGGGGTACATGTGCACATCCTGCATCCTGCAGGATTGTTCCATAGGTACATACATGCCATGGTGGTTTGCTGTCTCTCTTCCCCCCACCCCCACCTCTGTTGCCTACGTCAGGCATTTCTACCGGTGTTATCCCTCCCCATCCTCCTCGGCCCGCCTCCCACTGTCCCTCCTCCCTCCCTCTACCTAGCCCTGTGCGTGTTGTTCCCTTCCCTGTACCCGAGTGTTCTCATTGTTCATCACCCACCTATGAGTGAAAATGTGGTGTTTGGTTTTCTGTTCTTGTGTCAGTTTGCTGAGAATGATGGTTTCTAGGTTCATCCGTGTCTCTACAGAGGACATGAACTCATCATTTTTTATGGTTGCATAGTATTCCATGGTGTATATGTGCCACATTTTTTTTGTCCAGTCTATCGTCGATGGGCATTTGGGTTGGTTCCAGGTCTTTGCTATCGTAAACAGCGCCGCAATGAACATACGTGTGCATGTGTCTTTATAATAGAGCGATTTATAATCCTTTGGGTGTATACCCAGTAATGGGATTGAACCCCAGCTATGGTTTCTGAGAGACTGAAGATTCGAGGCTCCCTGGCCAGGGCAGCCCTTCAGGAGATCCTCAGTAAAGGACTTATCAAACTGGTTTCAAAACACAGTGCTCAGGTAATTTACACCAGAAATACCAAGGGTGGAGATGCTGCAGCTGCTGGTGAAGATGCATGAACAGGTCCAACCAACTGTACCTTTGAAAAATAAAACTTTATTAAATTTAAAAAAATATGCCCAATGAAATCATTAGTCAGAAACATACCAATCAAAACCACAATGAGATACCCACGTAAATCCATTCAGATGGCTAGATTTTTTTTTTTTTTAAGAAAAATAACAAATGTTGGTGAGGATGTTGAGGAACTGAAACCTTCATACCCTGCTCTTAGGGAGACAAAATGTTGTGGTCATTATGGAAAATTATGTGATGGTTCCTTAAGAAGTAAAATATAATTATTGTATGACCCAGCACTCCACTCCTAGGTACACGCCCCAAAGCACTGAAGACAGGGATTCGAACAAAACTCATGCAAGAATGCTCCTAGAGGCACTATTCGCAATAGCTAAAAGGTGGAAACAGCATCAACATCCATCAACAGAAGAACGAATCAACAAATTGTTGTCTATCCATCCAATAGAATATTGTTCGGTCATAAAGAACAGCCCTAAAGTATTATTAGTACAAAAAGTACTGACACACACTAGGACATGGATGAACCTTGAAAACATTCAGCTGAGTGAAAGAAGCCAGTCACAAAAGACCACACATTTAGGATACCATTTATATGAAATACCCAGAAGAGGAGAATTAGAGAGACAGAAGAAGGCAGGTAACTGGTTGCCAAGGGCTGGGAGTCGGGGAAGAGGAGTGACTACTGGTGGGTATAGGCGTTCCTTTGGGGGTGATGAAATGTTCTGGAAGTCGATAATGACGAGAGTTGTATAGCATTGTAAATATACTAAACACCAATGAATTGTACCTTTTAAAATAGTTTAAAATGGCTAAAATGGTCATTTTTTTTTTTTTTTTTGAGATGGAGTCTCGCACAGTCTCCCCGGCTAGAGTGCAGTAGCTCAGTCTCGGCTGACTGCAATCTCTGCCACCTGGGTTCAAGTGATTCTCCTGCCTCAGCCTCCCAAGCTGCTGGGATTACAGGCTCCTGCCAGCACGCTCAGCTAATTTTTTGTATTTTTAGTAGAGACTGGGTTTCACCATGTTGGCCAGGCTGGTCTTGAACTCCTGACCTCATGATTCGCTCACCTCAGCCTCCCAAAGTGCTTATCCATTCATTAGGCATGAGCCACTGTGCCTAGCCAAAATGGTAAATTTTATGTTACGTGTATTTTACCACCACCACTACCAAAAACAAAAGTTTACCTAGGACATGATGCAAACAAAAAGAAGGTGGCCTTGCCTGTCAGGCCGAGGCCATGGAGTCATTGATGATGAGGAGCAGGGGGCAGCATGGGAAGCCTGAGGGCTGTGGAGGACGGAAGGCGTGAAGCAAGTCAGGGGTGCCACCTGTGTCTATAGTTGATGCTGAAATCCTGGTGAGGAGAAGCTGGGGAGCCACGGGCCTCCCAGGCTTGGGAAGCTTGTGTGTGTTTGTGCATTTCCTGTGAATAATATGAGCTGGGACTTGTCTTTCTTGGCTGCATCTAAACTGAAGACAAATTCTCCCCTGGTTTGGCAGGAAACATTTGAAGCTATTGCCAAGACATCTGTTTCATCATTCTTGGCAACAAAAGGCATCCTGAGAGAGAGACTCCAGGCTGGAACTGGGAACATCCATGATTCTTTTTCCTTTTCTCCCATGGGACTTTAAACGGATGCTCCCAACCTCAAGGAGCCTGGGCTGCAGAGAATCTGGCGTCTAGGAAGAGAAATGAGTCGAGGTGGGGATGGGAGGGAAGGTAGCACAACCAGGTGAGGCCCAAGAATATCCTGAAAACCCAGACTCTGTGGCATAGTTTCTCTTGGGGGATGGGGATGGGAGCATCTCCCCTCCTTTATGACCTGCTTGGCTTCTGACATGAAGAAATTGGGGAAACTGGTCCAGAAGAAAGAACATGGGCATTGGTGTCAGACAGGCTGGATGTGAATCCCAGCTTGCTCACTCTCTAAGTCACTTTGGACCAGTCTCTGCCCTCTCATCTGTAAAAAGAGTAAACCATGTCTGCTCCACATTTGTTGTTGCAATTAAGGGAGGCACTCATGTGAAACATGAGCAGAGCCCTGTTCACTGGAGGGGCTCAGGACATGCTCCCAGAATCCTCCAGAGAATTGGGCAGAGAGGCCACTGTGCCAGGCCCACGTTCCTGCACCTGAGTCGATCTGTCTCTAACATAAGAGGGCCTGATGCCAACTTTCTATTATCTCATGACAGAGAACTGCATACCCAAGGCTGTCCCCAGCAGGCTTTAAGAGCAGGCCGCTTCTACAGGGGCTGGGAGAAGCAGAATGCAGGATGTAGACTAGAAAGTTACTGATTCTGCTGCTGAGGGGTGAATGACCACTGAAGTGTAGACAGCCGCTTTGACCATCCCCGAGGCTCCATAGGGAATGGGCAAAAGAGGTATCCTCAGCTACACTGCAGCTTCTGCCTTCCAGAACCTCCCCTGAGTTTCCTAGACCTTAAAGTCTGATTAATTATTATTTCAATATTTAAACATCATCAAGACCACTTGTAGTTAATTTCCATAAAGGGAATCTGCAGGCTTCACTCATTTGGGATATAGGGGATCTTTCGAGGGCAGGAGTCTTGAGGGCCTTCTGGGAAGCAGCAGCCTGGGTTTCCCCTGAGTTCCAGCACCTTCGAGGCCCAGTGTGGACCCACTGTGCATCATGTATAGCTGTCTCCATTTTAGGGAGATGAAGTGATTTGGGCGAGGAGCTTACATAGCTGGGAAGTGGCTGAGCCAGAGTTAGAACCCATCCCTGGAAGGCCACATAGGACGTGGGTTCCCATTAACAGTCTACTGAGTAGGGCAAGCATGGTGGCTTCCGTTATTTTATTTTATTTTATTTATTTTTTGAGATGGAGTCTCACTCTGTCCCCCAGCTGAAGTGCAATGGCGTGATCTCAGTTCACTGCTATCTCTGCCTCCGGGGTTGAAGCAATTCTCCTGCCTCAGCCTCCCGAGTAGGTGGGACTACAGGCAAGCAGCACCACGCCCAGCTAATTTTTGTGTTTTTTTAAGTAGAGACAGGGTTTCACCATGTTGGCCAGGATGGTCTTCATCTCATGACCTCATGATCCGCCCGCTTCGGCTTCCCAAAGTGCTGGGATTACAGGTGTGAGCCACCGCGCCCGGCCCCATTATTTTTTTTAGAACAGCTTCATGGAGATACAATTCACGTACCATATAATTCACTCACTTAAGGTGTACAGTTCAATAGTTTTATTATATTTACAGAGTTGTACAAATGCTACCACAATCAATTTTATATTTTCATCACCTCTAAAAGAAACCCTATACTCCTTAGCCATCACACCCCAATCTCTCTATCCCCCCCAACCTTAAGCAGTAACTAATCTACTTTCTCTCTCTATTTGCCCATTTTGGACATTTCACATAAATGGAATAATATAATATGTGGATTTTTGGTAATTCTGACTTCTCTCACCCAGCATGCTGTTTTCGGGGTTCATCCGTGTTGCAGCATGTATCAGTAGGCCTGGTCACTCCTTTCTATGGCTGAATAACAATTAGTAGCATAGCTTTACTGCATTTTGTTTATCCACTCATTAGTTAAGAAGCTTTTGGCTTTTTTTCCCCTTTTGGCCATCATGAATAATGTTGCTGTGAACATTCATGCACAAGTTTTGGTGTGAACCTGTGTTGCTATTTCTCTTGGATATATACCTAAGAGTAGAGTTACTGGATTGTATGGTGATTCTATGTTTAACTTTGTGAGGAACTTCTGGACTGTTTTCCAAAGTAATTATACCATTTGATATTCCCGTCGGCATTGTATGAAGATTCCACTTCTCCATCTCCTCTCTAACAATTGTTAATATCTGTCTTTTTGATGGTGCCCATCCTCATGAATGTGAAGTGACAGCTCATGGTGGTTTTAATTTGACTCTGATGAGTAATGATGTTGAGCACCTTTTTCGGTGCTTATGAGCCATTTGTATATCTTTTTTGGAGAAATGTCTATTTAGGTCTTTTGCTCCTTTTTCTATTGTGTTGTCTTTTTATTATTGAATTTTAAGAACTTCTTAAGTACTGTTGATAAACCTTATCAGGTATATAATTTACAAAAATTTTCTCCCATTCTGTGGGCTATCTTTTCACTTTCTTGATAGTGTCCTTTGAAGCACAAAAGTTTTCAATTTTGATGAACTCCAGTTTATCTAGTTTTTTCTCATGGGCTTGTGCTTTTGGTGTCATTGACTTCCCAGTTTTTAAAAACAATATTTAACATAGACAAATGTGACCACACCAAAACAGTCATCAGATTTCACAAACTGTATACAAAATGAGCAGTCATGAGGATTTGAGAATCTGCTAAAGAGCTGTTGATGTTTTGGTTTTTTTCAAGCTCACACTTAAAAAACTTCTTTATTATACTCCACTTTATTCCAAAAATAATTTGATGCTGCTTTTGAAAATTCGAATAAGACATAAAGATGCCATAAATAAAGAACTCTGAGCAAAATGAAAGTATGCATCTTGAGATGAATCCAAAAGTTAAGTCAGTGCATACACAGAGCTTCCTAGTGACCAAGGCAAGGAGGAAAATACAGTTATTTATTAATATAAGATTTGCAGGCCTATGACATAAAAACACATCTATAGTTTAGAGGAGGTGTTGCTCTTCCTGACATGGAGGCCAGAAATAAATCCTCCCCATGGCCCCTCCTAAAAGGAGAACGTGTTTGAATTTATCAGTTGGAAGAAAGCAGGTCTTGCTCTCTTCTAGCGATAAATTCAAACACATGGATAACCTGTTTTCTCACAGCCCAATTTCCTTTTCTTTGTATTTCCAAAGCCAAATCTGTCTGTCTTCCTGCTAACAATTTTGCCACACACGCAATTGCCCTTGCTGTAGTAATATTTCAAAAACCACAAATATGAAGACCTCGCTTCCCTTCTTGACATTCTTCAGTAACTCTAAACTTCCCTGATGAAATCCAAACTCTTCAATATAACTTACAAGATAGCTTATTTATTATTTATTTATTCATTAATTTATTTTGAGACAGAGTCTCACTCTGTCGCCCAGGCTGGAGCACAGTGGTGCAAGCTCGGCTCACTGCAACCTCTGCCTCCTTGGTTCAAGGGATTCTCCTGCCTCAGCCTCCAGAGTAGCGAGTAGCGGGGCTACAGGCACGTGCCACCACGCCCAGCTAATTTTTTTTGTGTTTTTAGTAGAGACGGGGTTTCACTGTGTTAGCTAGGCTGGTATCAATCTCCTGACCTCATGATCCACCTGCCTGAGCCTCCCAAATTACTGGGATTACAGGCGTGAGCCACCAAGCACAGAAGCGCTTGGTTTTGGATACCTCCCCACCCCGGACCCCTGCTTGCCAATGCCTCCACTTCGAAACCCTGTATTAATCTGTTCTCATGCTGCTAATTAAGACACACCTGAGACTGGGTAATTTATAAAGGAAAGAGGTTTAATGGACTCACAGTTCCACAGGCCTGGGAAGGCCTCATAGTAAGGGCGGAAGACAAAAGAAGAGCAAAGGGACTTCTTACATGGCAGCAGGCAAGAGTGAGCTTGTACAGAATTTCCATTAATAAAATCATCAGATCTCATGAGACTTACTACCACAAGAACAGTACAGGAAAGAGCTGTCCCCATGATTCAATTACCTCCCACTGGGTCCCACCCACAACATGCGGGAAGTATGGGAACTACAATTCAAGATGAGATTTGGGTGGGGGTCACAGCCAACCATATCAAACCCTCAAACCCTCGATCAGATCTACCTCTCTTAGTTTACTCACACTTCTAACAAGTGTGTGTGTTTTTCCAAGATGACAGCTGATTAGAAGCACCAAATTAAAATGGCAAAGGGTTGCTACAGATAGAATATTGATACTGATGGTTTATTAGTATGGAGGAAATTAAAAACTTATAAAAAGCAAATCTAGATACTCAGTAAGGGGAATAATCTGAAGCTGCTTAGTGCAAATACAAACCCTTCTGCTTAGCCAGAAAGATCAGCGTATTATGCGATATGGTAGAATCTGCACCTTTCACAATGATAAAGCTAATGATAAATTATTTTTATTGTACTCAGTTGCAAGGAGGCATGAGAATATGCAGTACTGTTTAGAATAATTTTCTTATACACTGGTTAATGTAAAACAAATGTTTAAGTGTTAGCACTTAAATTAATAAAATATTAGTTAAAAAGAAAATTTAACTCTCCAAAAGAGCGCCCTCTTGTAGGTTTCATTAACTGACGTCTCACTCCAGAGGGAAAGAATGACCACCCCACCCTCAAATTCTCTGCACCGATTTTTAAAAGGATAAAAGATTTTTGAAATACAAGAGAAATATATGTTTATTATGAAAATACAGATAAACCCAAAGAAAAAGACTTACACATGATCTCACTTTTCAAAGATAACTACTCACATTTTGAAAGCTTTTTCTTCTGTGTTTTCACTGTCTATACATATGTATATGATTTTTTAAACAAAAATGTTGCTGATTTACAGTTTTTGTGGACTTGCTTCCACATGTCATGTGGATTTTAATGTAGAAAATACGATCAACATCACCATCTGAATGTCCACCGTCGGTGCTATTTTACGGCTGTCTGTTCTGTGTGTTACGCAACTGTCTGTTGAACATTTGGGTTATTTCAGATTTTTCTGCTCCTCCTCTGATTCTGGGCCCCATGGTGACTTTGTGGCTGATGCTGGAACCATTCTCTTTGGTTTGCTGGGTTCTCTGTGACTTGAAAGCATGATACATCTCCTGCTAGGGCCATTGCAACTTGTAATAATGGCGCTTTGTGGTTTAATGAGAACAGGGCTCTATTAATCCCTCTTTGTCTGACCTCAGCCAACCTCGCCCTCAGTGGAAGCAGGATTCTTAGGCCCTTGGGACCCTATTGAGCTGTTGTCATAGTGATTGGTGCCAGGGGCAGGGTCACTGGGCCAGTGTCCCTAACCAGAACATCTCTGTCTTAATGACAACCGTAGATCATGGTTGTTCATTTTCAAGCATGCCAAGAAAAGGGACTAACAGGCTGCAAGGCCAGCATTTGGTCCGACTGCACAGAGGCTGGGCTGTTGAAGCTTTCTGAGGCCTGGCATTACTTTCCCCAGGAAAGAAGCTTAGCTGACTTGGCCAAAGAGCCCCCAAGGGTCCCCCTGGGACAACTCTTAGGCCCCTGAGGGCTGGCATCTGGAATCAGCTCCCACCGCTGTAACTAAGGCTTACAAGGAACCCAGGCAGACAGGCTGCCTGTGACTTCAGAGTGGAGCTTCTTGTCACTTGATAGCAGGGCTGAAAGAACCGTGGAGATTATCAGGCCTGTCTCTCTGTAGTACAGATGGAGAAACTGAGGCACAAGGAGCCAGACCTGATGCTGGCACATCAGGGGCACAGCGCTAATCAGACAGTCCCTTCCCACCTCCCAACTCCAAAGAACATGTTTGGAGTCTCTTGTAAAACAATTGTTATTTTTACTGTAAGCTTTAAAAGTCAGATCTTTAAAAAAAAAAAAAAGATGAAGGGTGTGTGTATGGTTTTTAAATTATACAAGAAGTCCATGAATATATTATCCTTGAAAATAAAATGGAATATGGCAGATAAGGCTCAATGCCCCTTTGACCTCTGTCCACAATCCCAGCCTCTCTCCAGAGATAGCATCCCATTTTGGTGTGTATCCAAATCTGATTTAAAGTACCTAAAGCTCATTTGCCTGACTTGGCTGACCTGGACAATTGGGGTGACACAGGCCATGTCCCTAACTGGGCACGAGCCCAGGCAGCTTGCTGGGACAGTGGGCACCTGTTAGCTGCCTGTGGCTGCCAGGATTGCCAACATGGGATGTACTTCCCTGTTCCAGGGCGGGGGGCGGGGGGAGGAAGAGTGAGACCTGTGGGTACTGCTGTGTCCTTACCCTGGGGCCAGGACAGCTCCTCCATCTTCTTGCCCAATTCCTGTTCCAGAATCCCAACAGCCCGAGCTATTGGCCTGGATTGGATGCAGGGAGCCTGAAAAGAAGAATAGACACGTTTCCACCAGGGTTTAGCAGTCTCTCCAGCAGGCCTCAGGCCCCCAGGGGCGGTGCTGAGGCTGCGGGCTCCCGTGCTTGTCTCTGGTTTCCACCCACCTCACCCCATTCCCACCACTCCCCACCGCCCTCCCTAGCATCTGTCCCTTCCCTCCCGGGACTCCTTGCCAGGAAGAAGCTCAGCTGACCATTTCAGTACTCCCTGGTGAAGAAGGGGAAGTTTACAAGAAGAATATAAAGAGCAAAATTATATATTGAAAGGAAGAAATCTCACATGGTAGAAATTGTGACATTGATGCCAAGTCATGGGGAGGAAAGAGGCTTTCCTGGCATACCAAGAAGAGTGGGGTCCCCAGCCCCTGGGCCACGGATCAGTACCGGTCCATGGCCTGTTAGGAACTGGGCCGTGCAGCAGGAGGGGAGCAGCAGGTGAGTAAAGCTTCATCTGTGTTTATAGCCACCCTCCATTGCCTACACTACTGCCCCAGCTTCACCTCTTCTCAGATCAGCAGCAGCATTAGATTCTCATGGGAGTGCCCGGTGCCAGCCCTATTGTGCATGTGATCCCTTGCTCATACAAGAGATCTTGGTCGTGTGCTCATGAGAATCTAATGCCTGATGATCTGCCACTGTCTCCCATCCCTCTGAAGGTGGGACGGTCTAGTTGCAGGCAAACAAGCTCAGGGGTCCCACTGATTCTACACTATGGTGAGTTAGATAATTATTTCATTATATATTACAATGTAATAATGATAGAAATAAAGTGCACCATAAATGTAAAGTGCTTGAATCATCCCAAAACCATCCCTCTATCTCCAGTTCATGGAAAAACTGTCTTCCAATTTTTGTCTTCCCTAGTGCCAAAAAGGTTGGGGACCACTGAAGTAGGGGACCTGATCCCCGACTTTTAGCTGCCTGACCTAGCCATGGAGGGCTGTCCTTCCTCACCGGGGCTGAGTCTGGCTCTAGGCATTGAGGCGAGGAGTCCCTGAGAAGGAGGCAGCCAGCTCCCCTGCCAGGCCCTCTGGTCACAGCCCAGGAAGGATCATAAGAATCATGAAAACAACAGCAAGGGTTTACAGGCTGGGAAACAGGACACGAGTCTTCTTCCCTTGAATCCTCCTAGTCCCATTTTACGAGAACCATCTATGATTTCAGTGCACACTGTTTAGATTTCCATAATAAATGCATAGACACCATATCCAGCAGTTTTCAGGGTTGTTTTTCTTTAATCAGCAAAAATCTTTTTTTTCCTCAGGCAAAAAAATCTTCCCCAGAGCTTTGACATGCATGGCATATAAAATCAATAAGAGGGTAGGTTTCTCCATGTGAAGAATTTTACTTGGCAGAGGTACTGTCATGCTCTGTGGAATCGCTGAGGTTTCTGCAGCACCGTTTGATCATCTCCCCCGGAAATCAACTTCCTTTTCTTACATCTGAGAACACCAAGGTGGAAGGTGAAGGCTTGCTGAAGCCCCCAGCAGGTCGGTGGCAGAACCAGGAAGGCCCAAGTCACCAGGAGCTCTGTCCAAGGCTCTAAAACCAGTACAAGACCTTCCTTAGCCTGCAATGATAAATTTAGACAAAATCAGAGCTTATGAGGACACTTTGCTAGTCCAGGGCTGCCAGGGGAATGGTGTTGCCGTGGTTACCCTGGCCCAGGAAATGACCTTTTGCTCCAAAGTCCTGGAACAGAGGCCCTGCTTCCTGCTGGGCTCAGGGAGGGGGTCAATGTGGGGATGGCTGGGGCTGTGGCCAAGGGCCTCGTGCTGCTCATGGCCTGTAAACCCCGTGTTCTGAGGCCATGTTGTAAACACTGAGGGGACCCTGGGGCCCTAGGGTGGGGACCCGTGTCTTCCCTGGGCCTCCCTTTTAAAGGGAATTAGAGATCACTCCAGCTCAGCCCTTATATGTGGCCTCAGTGGAAGCCATGGCTGGATCCTAAACACATTCAGATTGCCCAAATCCCACAGAGTCCAGGGAGCCGTGGCACCTGCTGGCTGCCTCCAGTCTGCAATGAGTGGTTCTGATGGGGCACCTATGGGGGTGCAGCCCAGGAAACGCAGAGGGGGGAAAAACACCAGGCCCTGAAGGAGCTGAGTGGGACACAGGGAAATGGGTGCTTCCGACACAGCAGGAGGAAGGCTGTGGAAGAGGTTGATGGGGAGGAGGACAGAGTATAGACAGGGAAAGAAGGGACCACTCTGCCCATGAATGTGGGTTGGGGGAAGAGGTCAAAGTAATTGTCTTAGTCCTTTCAGGCTGCTATAAAAACTGCTGTAGACTGGGTGACTTATAAACAGCAGAAATGGATAGCTCACAGTTCTGGAGGCTGAGAAGTCCAAGGTCAAGGCATCAGTTGATCCGGTGTCTGGTGAGGGCCTGCTGCCTGGTTCACAGACTGCTCTCTTCTCACCATGTGCTCACTTGGTGAAAGTGGCAAGGCGGCTCCCTGGAGCCTCTTTTATAAGGTCACTAATCCTATTCATGGCCGCTTTACCCTCATGACCTAAGCCCGGCTCTAAGGCCTCACCTCCTGATACCAGCGCCTTGGGGTTTGGGTTTGAGCGGATGAATAGAATCTTGGAGGAACACAAATATCCAGATCGTAGCAATAAGCTTCCTGGAGGAGGCGGTATCCTAGCTAGGGTCTTGAAAGATAACTAGTTTTAACAAAGCAGCTAGTATCAAAATACAAAAGGCCAAGGCAGGAGCAAGAGGTGGGATGGGAGCAGCATCAAGAGGAAGGAGGGGAGACTTGTGAGAGCTTTAGCAATTTGAGTCACATCCTGTGGGTCAGCACTTTTCAAGCTACTGTGCCCTAAGGAGCCCTAGGTTTGGTGGAAAGGCCTCGGGGCAGGAGGCAAGCTCTGGACCACTCTGCTTTAAATTCTAGGGCCCCACACAGGGACACCTTTGAACTAAGGTCCCAGTGATTAAGAAAAAACCTGGGAAACTGTCATCAGCCATGTGGGAAGCTCCTATTGGTTAGCCTCAGGCTCTGCCTCCTGACTGTGACCTTTTCAGCCACTTAGAGGTAGGTGTCAGGGGACCTAAGAGGCCTCCTCCCCTGATGGGCCATGATGGATGGACATGACCATCACCTCTACCCACTTCCCTGCCCAGCAGGGGACTGTGGAGGCAAGTCCAGCCAGTGGCTTCCTTGGCTTTGAAGCTGGTTGTCTGTGATCTCATTTGCATTTATGTCACGGAAGAGTCAGCAGGAACCAAATATAGACCTAGAGAAGAAACCAGCCATGTCGAGGAAGGGCCACAGCACAGAGCAGGCTGCAGTCCCTTTGTGGGATTGGAGGCAGGGAGCCAGGCAGGCAGTATGCATGGGTTGTTGCCAGAATCATTTGTTGCTCCAGGACCAGCAAGGCCCAGCAAAACCCTCCCTCCTCCAGGAAGCCCTCCTACTGCCTCAGCGGAATGTCTCCCTCTTTCTGTGCCTCTGTGCCTCTGTTAGAGCAGGAGCCACTGTGAGGATGGTGAGGATAGGGTTCTGCTCCTGCTGAGTGCTGGGCAAGGAGTTTTCTATGCATGACCTGGAACCCCAGGGCTGCTAGTAGCCCCCAGGGCACTTTTGTGCAAATTAGAAAAAAAAAACATCCCTTCCTGTGGGTAGACACAGCTCTGTCCCAGGGCCATGGCGTTTCTGCAGGACACAACCATCTGTCCAGCCTGAAAAGGAGATAGCTGCTGTGATCTCCACCTACAGCTGGGAAACTGAGGCCCGTGTCACATTAGGGCAACTTCTCCCCAGGCTGCTGAGGCTTTCCCTCCCTGATCCAGCTGTGTAAGCTACAAGAATGTCTCCCCTGTTCAGGGAAGTGGTGCGCCGGGCTCCGTGTCTGTCCTGAGAATATGCTACCGTCTGAGTGTTTCTGTACCCCCGACAACACGTATGTTGAAATCCTTACTAGCAAGGTGAGGGTATGGGAGGTGGGGCCTTTGGAAGAGCTTAGGGCATGGGGCAGAGCCCTCCTGATTAGAATTAATGCCCTTATCAAAGAGGCCTGAGAAAAACCCCTTTCCCCTATATCACATGAAGATGCAGCAAGACAGCCCCATCTAGGAACCAGAGAGCCGACCCTCCCAGACACCGAAGCTGCTGACACCTTGATCTGGGACTTTCCGCCTCCAGAACTGTGAGAAGTACATGCCTGCCATTTCTAAGCCGCCCCATCCATGGTATTGTGTTGTAGCAGCCGGAAAGGACTGAGACAGGGCATCTCACTTCCGGCGAGTCTCAGAGGGCACTTGGCTAGGGCCAGCCAGAGCCCAGCCCTGTTGCTGCAAATCCTGAGCCAGAGGTCAGCCTCCGCCACCAAGTGTGATGGCCACCTGAGAGACAAAACACAGAGCAGGGCTCTTGCCTAACTGCCCTGTGACTTCAACCCCAGCTGAGGGAAGGAGCCATCTCTCCATTGGATCATTGATGCCTTCCCAGCAGGCAGGTCATACCAGCTGCCTCAGACGCACCAAAGTAAACTCAGAAAGGATTTGTGATGTCACCAGCCACTCATTTCAGACCCATTCACCTCCTCCAGGATCTCCTCTCTAGCATCAGGCGTCCATAGACTCATGTGGATGTGTTGCCCAGAGTCCACTCACAAAGCATCTAACCCAGCCTTAGCACACCTTGGCCCTCACTCTCCCCTGCACCCATGTCACTAATGGATCGCTGCCCTTCTTTCCTGTTAAATCTGGATTGAACCTCAGAATCCTTCTCAACCCAGTGCCACAGCCAGAGCCATCTGAGTTGGAATGTGTAAGATGCAACCTATTGTAGCCATGCCCGATGGGATCGATGCCCAGGTTTAGAGATGATGAAATTGGGGAGCAGCAACAGAAGGGAACTTCTGCAAGTCACAGAGCCTGTCAGCAGCAGAGACATGGCAAGAAGCCAGCATCCCTCTTCTGAAATGGAGGCTCTGGTGGTTTCCATCAGGAATGTTTTGGGGGACCCCTCACAGTTAGTGCAGGCCCTGGGGCAGCCCTTGTACATTCCTGCGATGCCTGCCCTGGGTCCATATCCCAGGCTTGGGTGCATCAGAAGGACCCAGTCTTCCATCTCTGTGGCAGCCCCAGAGACCAGCAGGGGCAGCCGGGCAGGCCTGACCTTCATACACAGTTCCCTGTGCACACAGGGCGAGAGCAGGCGTAATGGGGGAAGGATGTGGGAGGAAGGGTCAAGGGCCTCGGGTGACTCATCATGTGGGCTCAGGGAGTGTTTGCTGAGCCAACATGTCAGGCTCAAAAAAGGGGATCACCAGAGGTTAAAGTGTGGGGGCCTTGTGAAAATCGAGGTGCACCAGGAGCTCAGAGGTGGGGCCACATGTTCTGGGGGTGTCTGCAAAGGCTTCTGGCAGCTCAGCACTCAGCCTGAGCAAACTCCTGCTCATTCATTCATTCATTCATTCATTTATTCAGCCAAGGCCGACTAGTGTCAAGTGTTGTCCTAGGCTCTGGGACACAGCAGTGAAAACTGACAAAGCGTGCCTGCGGCCTAGGGGAGGGGAGACAGTGAGTGACATAAATGAAAAGCAGGAACGTATGATGGTGATGAGTGGTAGGGAAGAGAGAAGGTAGGTGAGGAAGAGGGGGTGTTCCGGGAGGGTTGCAGGTTTACACAACGTGGCCAGGGAGGGCCTGGCCATAGCGGACGGTCAGCTAAACCTGACAATGGTGATGGAGGACGCATGTGGATCTTGGGGGAAAGGCCAGCACCTGCCAAGGCCCCGAAGCAAGAACAGCATGGTGTGCTAGGGGGATAGAGGGGGATGGGGCTGGAGGTCGGGGTGGTGGGGTGGACAGTGGGAGGTTGGAGGTCAGGAGTGAGACCAGATGCCAAAGGGCCTTGAAGCACAGAGTAATGAACTGGGATTTTCCTTAGGAAGATGATATCATGGGTTGAATTGTTGCCCCCAAAAAAGCCATGTTCACATCCTAACCCCCGGAACATGGGAATGTGACCTTATTTTGAAAAGGAATCATCTATAGATGTAATTAAATTAAGGATCTCAAGATGAGATCATCCTGTGTTATCCAGGTGGACCTTAAATCCAATCACAAGCGTTTCTGTAAGAGGCACATGGTGGAGAAGAGAAGGCCACGTGAAGGCCAAGGCAGGGATGGGAGTGGTGCTGCCACCAGCGGGGGAATGCCAGGAACAGGAAGAGGCAAAGAAGAAGCCTCTGAGGGAGCGGGGTCCTGCTGACACCTCGATCTCAGACTTCTGCCCTTCAGGGCTGTGAGAGGAGACTTTTCAAGCCACCCAGTTTGTGCTCATTTGCTCTGGCTGCCCAGGGAAAATGATCCTGATGGGGAGCCCTTGGAAGATCTTGAGCGGAGGAGGCACGTGCTCTCCTGGGCTTAGAGGATCACTCCAGACCTGTGTAGGGAAGTCTGAGCCGGCCAGGGACAGAGCGGTCGGGGAGTCACTGCGGTGATGCAGGTGATTGATGCCTAGAAAGAGTGATGGGTGGAGGAGGTCACAAGAGAGGGACAAGTCTGAAAGGGAAGTAGAAATGGGTGGGGCCAGGGGAGGTGGGTGGCCAGATGGGGAATCCCTTGAGGAAACCCCAGGGCTGTGATGGATTTTGTGATGCAACCTCTGCCTCCCGGGTCCAAGCGATTCTCGTGCCTCAGCCTCCCAAAAAGCTGGGATTATAGACATGCATCACCATGCCCGGCTAATTTTTGCAACTCTGCTGGGGGCTGGGAGCAGGGTGCATATGCTAGAGGGGCGCTCGGGAGAACAGTGTGACCAAGGGAGGTGTCCTCCTGGAAACCTTCACTCCAGCCTAGAAGCACAGGATAAAAACCAACTTCCTCCAGGGCCAGCTTTCTGGCCTGGATGCTGGGGCTGCTCTGTCCTTGGACCATCCACAGGACATGATGTTGAACCAACAGATTTTATAGCCTCCCTCATGCAGCCACCTGTGGCTGTGTTTGCTGGTCAGAAACTCTCAGAAGTTTCTGAGAGGCCAGGTGCGGTGGCTTGGGCCTGTAATCCCAGCACTTTGGGAAGCAGAGGTGGGCAGATTGCTTGAGGCCGGCAATTCAAGTCCAGCCTGGCCAGCATGGTGAAACCATGTCTCTACTGAAAATACAAAAATTAGCTGGGCATGGTGGCACATGTCTGCTTTTTTGGGAGTCTGAGGCACGAGAATCACTTGAACCCAGGAGGCAGAGGTTGCAGTGAGCCGAGATCGCACTATTGCACTCCAGCCTGGGTGACAGAGCAAGACTCCATCTCAAAACAAACAAACAAAAAGACAAACAAACAGACACACAAACAGGTCTCTCAGAGCTCCAGAGGGACAGAAAGTGGCAGCAACATGTATGGCTGGCCAGAACTTTGGCAATAAACACCTGGTCTTGGTGCCACGGGCAACTTCCAAGTCTTGGGGCTCCCAGAATCCAAGTGGTTGTGGCTCCGTGGGGCTGGTGGCCACACCCTCGTTTGAGGCTTTTTGTGGTCTGGCGGTGTACAGGTTCAAGCAAGAGCCAACCCTGTTTCCATAAAGCAGGAGCAAGGCCTTGGAGTGTGCAGGGAGAGTGCCATGGGAGGGCTGTTTCTGCCTGGAAGGTGACAAAAGGGCTCTTTCCTTGGCAGCTCCCGTGGAGGAAGGGGCTGGCGGCACCCCAGGCGCACAGGCACAGATGGAGGTGTCCCTCTCCAGTGGCTGGGGCAGGCTCTGATTCCTCCTCCTGCATTTGGAGCAGTTGTAAGCTATCAGGGCCCAGCTGGCTGGCTCCAGGCCTCCCAGCGTGACCAGCCTGCCCTGCTGTCTTGGCCTGAGGCTGGCATTCCTCCCCTGGGCTCTGCAGCTCTCATCATAGGGGCTCCTGCCGCAGCATGGGGACTGGGGCAGCCTGATGGACAAAGGCTGGGCAGAGAAGCAGGGAGATGCAGTTTCCTGGATTCCCTCCCCTTTATTGAATAGGAATCTTAGCACCTAAACAAGTCTGTGCAGAGTCCAGATTGTGCTCTTTGTCCTGGGTCCAGGAGGTCCATCTCTTTGAGCATCGGTTTCCTCCAATGCCAAGTGGAGACAATAAATTGCACTTTCCAGGGTTCCAACAAGGATTGCCAAAGTCAGCATCCTCGGTGTCTAGACTGGCTCAGGTGCCCAGGTGTTTGATAAGTTCTCACTGGATCCACACCGGGTTAACTCTGGATCTGTGAAAATTCATATGGGCCCAGTTGCACAGCGTGTCCTAGCCCACACGTCAAGCTCTGCCTGTGAGAGGACCTGTCAGATGGGTTGGACCAGGCCATGAGGAGGAGGTAGAGTATGGGGACGTGACCTGGTGAGGTTGACAGAGCAACAACTGGGAAAACAGATCGCCAAGAGGAGTGAGGCCGAGAGGCTGCTCAGGGATGAGGGGGTGAGGCAGGGCCCCACAGGCACTGGGTCCCGTCGTCCTTCTGCAGAACAGAACAGTCCTGAGAGGCTGTGTGCACTCTGTGATAGAAGGTGCCTCCAGCCTCAGCAAAGAAGAAATGGAGGATGCCCCTCACACACCCCTGGTCTCTCCTAAGACCCTGGAAGGCTGAGTAGAGGTGGAACCCACAGCTAACTTGGAATCAAGGAAGATAGTGGGGAAGACAGCGGGAATGAGGATTAGGCTCAAGTCTGGGGTCATGGCAGCACCAAAGAATATACACGGAGCCTGGGGTTGCAAACCACTTGGACAGAAAAACCAGAGCCGAAGGCCCGCAGCCTCCACCTCAGCAGCCCCATCTGCCTGCCTGGAGGGTGGGGTGACTTCAGCACGGGCAGCCAGAGAGCTGCTGAGGCCCGGGTGGTCTCTGACGTGCTAGCCTCCTTCATTCATTCGGTCTCCAGATGTTAATTGAACATTAACTCTTCACTAGGCTCCTGCACACAGCAGTGAACTGAGGGCCGCTGGGACCTATTAGTCCCGGCACCTCCAGGAGTCTCCAACGTGATCTCTCTCTTCATATGAGGTGGGAAACCCTCGACTGCCCCCACCCCAGTTTCCCCACAATCCTCCCACCCCCCGACAGCTGTGAGGAGCCGGGGTCCTTTAGCTGCAAGGCCTCCCGTCCCAGGCCTTGGGGGAGGCCATTTATTGTGTAGTGTGATCTGGTGGTGGGCTCTAGGGGAGGGCAGAATCAGTTCCCCTCATGCAGGGCCGCATGGCTGGAGGGAGGTCCATGCTCCCTTCTGGGGACAGTCCACCTGTGGCAGCCCCTGCCAACCAGTTCCCTAGCTCCCTGATGCTAGAGCACTAGAACAACGCTCCTCCTGGCAGCCCTTTTGTGGGGCAGCAGAGGGATTAATGGAGAGTATTATACATATAGTGCATGCATGCGCGTGCGCACACACACACACACACACGTTTTGGTGACAAAGTCCCAGGAGGGGTGGTGACTGGGTATGTGTGACTGTGCCCAGTCTCTCCACACTGGGCTCTCAGCTCAGAGGAAGGCAGCCATTCCCCAGCCCTGCCACTGTCAGACCCTGTCCAGCACCCAGGGACGTTCCTCCTGCCTGCAGTAGGATCCGAGTCTCCAGGTCCCCTGCCTGACAGCTGACACCTGTGCCCTGACTCAGTGCTGAGTAGGAGGGTGGAGGTGCAGTGGAGGCACCTGGGCTGGGGTGGGGCCCAGTGGAGGCCCCAGGCAGTGTTAAGAGGAGTCTGGAGAAGGGAAGGTGAGAGCCCTTGAATGCTGACCTTGGGGAGGTTCCTGCCCATCCTTAACCTCATGGTTAAGGCAACTCTCAGCCCTGCTTCCTGCCCCTCTGGACCAGCAGACACAGCCTGCTTCAGTGCTTGCCCCAGCTTAGAGCTGCTGGGCCGGACAGGGGAATGGGCCTGAGGGCTGTATGACATTGGGAACATTCTGTATCGCACGTCAGCCACAGGAGCCACTGAGTGCAACAGAGCAGGCAGGCTGAGGGGCTGCCAGTGCTGCTCTCGGGGCCTGGCCCGTGGTCAGGCCATGCCTTTGTCCTCACAGGTGGCCACACACTCCAGGGAGGCTGTGCAGGGTAAGCTCGGCTTGATCTCCTCCTGGGGGCCCTCCCACCCCCGTAAGCCTCGGCTTCCCTGCAGGGGCTGCTGTGCTGGCAGCCAGCTCAGCTTCCGAGACTCGAGGACACGCCTTGTGGCCCTTCCCACTCTCTTCACCACCATTACAGGGAAAGTTTCTTTAGAAAAAACTCTGGGACCCACAGAAGTGTCTCCAGCTTCCAGCGTTCCCTATGACCTGACCCAGAAACAGCAGACAGAGCAGCCCCATTCTGGAGGGGCATGGTCCGGTACACGCCTCAGTGCCTTAGGGTTTGAGCCACATAGAATTCTCCATCCTCTGAATCTCAGGGCTGGGGGTGCTTATCACCCTAGAACTTGATGTTGTTGTTTTGTTGTTGTTGTTTTTGGGGTTTTTTTTTTTTGTTTTTTTTTGAGATGGAGTTTTGCTCTTGTTGCCCAGGCTGGAGTGCAATGGCGCGATCTCGACTCACTGCAACCTCTGCTCCCCGGGTTCAAGCGATTCTCCTGCCTCAGCCTCCCGAGTAGCTGGGATTACAGGCATGCACCACCACGCCTGGCTAATTTTGTATATTTAGCAGAGACAGGGTTTCTCCATGTTAGTCAGGCTGGTCTCGAGCTCCCTACCTCAGGTGATCCACCCGCCTCGGCCTCCCAAAGTGCTGAGATTACAGGTGTGAACTTGGTACCACACCCGGCCCGAACTTGGTGTTTTTAGATCTGCAAGAGACATTATTGATAACACAGCCATCCTGGCCCATGGACCACCCAGAGTTCGTCCAGCCTCACTGGCTAGCTGCCACTTATGGGGGTCTCGTCCCTCAGTCGACTTTCAGATTCAGCTGGTGCCAGGTCTAATCTCTTGACCAGCAGTCTGTGGCAGTGCCCACCCAGCCTGCAGGGGAGCAGAGCTCAGTGACCGGGAACATGTGAGGAGCCCCAGGAAAGCTTGGCCCTTAGGTCATGTTCCAAAGAGGTTTAGTGTCCAGAGTGAGGGAGGTTGGAGGTCTCCCCATGTCAGAGCCCTCTACAGCACAGCTTCAGAGAGATATTGGCACCCTGCAGGGGGCTCAGAGGAGGATGTGTCAGATGGTGAAGACCCTGGCAGTGACCATGAGGAGTGGCTGAACTTGGGATGGGCTGTCCTGAGAAGTGAAGGCTCAGACTGGTGATGCGCTCATTGCTGACAAATCTATGCACCTATCCATGCGAAGCAGGGCTAGTGTCCATTCTGTGGTCCCCAGGGCAAGGCTAAGTCTGAAGAGGGAACAGAAAGGGGAGAGAGTTTGATGCCTGGATGGAAGGGATGGAGAGACGAGTGCTGGGTTAGTGGTGACTTTGGGGCCAGCCCTGCCACATCAGTGGTCAGCATCTGGTCCCCACTGGAGGTCATGAGACATGGAGGTCATGAACTCCCTGGCCTTCCTCCACCTGGCAGCCCTCCCCCTGGGGAAGTCAGGCTCTCAGAACGCTGAGCCTGCCTCAGCCTCGGACCTTGGGGACAGGCCTCAGCGAGGTTAGGGGGGCCCCAGGCAAGCCCTCTGAGTAGAGATGTCCTGTGCCTTTACCTCACATGGCTTTTGGGGAGCTTGCTTTTTGAGATGGTACTGACAGGCCGGAGGGGAGGGCAGAGGGGCTGCGAGCTCCCACGTGGCTGACGTGTGCTCCCAGGAGGGAGCTGGAACCGTGGGGCCTTGTGAGCTGCCAGCAGAAAAATTGGTTTGAAAGGCCAGGCGTGGTGGCTCACCCCTGTAATCCCAGAAAAATCAGCTTTGGGAGGCCAAGGCAGTCGGATCACTTGAGGGCAGGAATGTGAGACCAGCCTGGCCAACATGGTAAAACCCCATCTCTGCTAAAAACACACACACACACAAATTAGCTGGGCATAGTGGCAGGTGCTTGTAATCCCAGCTATTTGGGAGGCTGAGGCAGGAGAATCACTTGAACCACGAGGCAAAGTTTGCAGTGAGCTGAGATCACGCCACCGCAATCCCACCTAGGCAACAGAGCGAGACTCCATCTTAAAAAAAAACTTGCTTGGAATAATTCAGAAGACACTGTTCTTTGATATGAGATAAAAGCATGTATATTATTTCAAAAGTAGCCTTTATTTTTGTTCCAGTTATTGAAGTGATATATGCTTGATATAGAAAATTATGAAAATATAGAAAAGCATAGACAATTAACATCACTTTTAATCCTGTCATCTCTATAAACTATATTTCGGTCTTTTTTTCTTTAACATCTTGGAAAGACAGGTCCATTTCCCTTGGTGACCAGCTTGGGGTGCCCTAGTGTTCACAGGCTGGCCCTCGAGGACTGGAAGGGGTCCTATGTCCTGGGCTAGAGATAGGTGTCCCTTGTCCTGGACGGGGGATAGGTGTCCCGTATTCTGGGTAGAGGAGATTGTGGAATGGCCAGATGGTTTGTGGAAGAGGCCTAGATGCTCAGGTAGGGAGAAGCTTTCTTTCCCAGGACAGAGCTGCCCACGCATGATCTCCCCTCTGCCAAGGCACTGGGCTCGGTGGTCAGGCTCCCCACAGCCCCTGATAACTTGGATTGTGCCTGTCACAGTGGTCTGATTCTTAATCCATGGTCCCTGATACTTTCTGGGCCACTGACCTACCACGGGACCAGGACCACTGCCATTGGTAAAGCCAAGCATCCTGCTCTTCAGCCCTCTCCCCCTCAGCCTCTCCACAGGCACCTCCCAGGTTCCCAGCCTCACCTCCATCCTCTAACCTGTGAAATGGTCTCATGGCATCCCTGCCATCCTCAGGAGAGCAGGGGATGCAGTCAGGGTCTTGCTCTCCCCTCCACAGATGGGCGTGGTTGATGGCCATCGTGTTTCTAGGGGGCCATGTCATTCATTCATCTACACGTGCTTTCTAAGACTGGGCTCCTATGCTTTGCAGCCTACTTTTTTCACTTTCGTTTCTTTTCCTTTGCATAAACAGTCTTCAAAAAGACCATTTTAAATGACTGTATCCTATGATCCTACAGACATATCATAATGTATTTATTCATCTATTTAAGAATATCTGGGCTTGTGAGTTTTACTATTTAACACCCCCTTTTTATTGATCATCTTTGTACATAATTTTTTGGTCTGAATTTCTCATTATTTCCTCAGAGAAAATTTCGAGATATTTTTGTTTTGTAGTTAAATATCCTTGATGTGTGTTGCCAAAATGTTTCCAAAAATGTTGCCCCTGACTTATATGCCAGCCTCAGCCCAGGTTTGAGAGCGCTGCTGTCATAGTCTGCACCAGCTTATGGTAACACCAACCAAGCCAGTCTTACTATCTGAAGGTCAAAGAATGGTATTTCAAAATTATAATGTATATGATTATTAACAAACACAAATGTTCTTACTTTTTAAGCCATTTAAAACGTTCTTGGTTGATTATCTGTTTTCTTTGCCTGTTTCCTAACAAGGTTTTGATGGATTTATTTCATTTGATACATTCTCTGTATGTTGTCCTTTTGGTATCTGTTCCATATGCGTTGCTTAATTTTTGTTTTGGAAGCTCTTAATGTACCAAAGCTTAATATTATTATATTGTCAATGCTATTAGTTTTTCTTTTTGTGATATTGTTAGTTAGAAAGTCCTTCCTGGGAAATGGCTTTTTAAATGGGTCAAGAGGTTGCCTTTTCCTCTTTTTGGGCTCTCTATTTTTGGTAAATTCTAAACAAACACCCTTTTCCCAAATACCACTTTCCCGGGAACATCTGGAATGCACTTGCTTTTATTTCTTCTTCCCCAGAGGCCGGTGTGTTGGGGTGGGAAGAAGCTCTCACACTGAGATGACTCTAGGCGGAGAAACTGGACGGGGGAGGCTTGAGCTTCAGAAACAGCCCCTTCCCCAGCTTCAAAGTGGCCATGCTCTGTTCTGAAAGATGTCTGATCTTTCCCACCAAAGACATGAAAACATTGTCCAAAAACCTCTTAAATGTGATGTGTCTGCATCGTGAAGACATTTTGAGGAGGCCCCTCAGATCCCCTCAAAGGGCAGGGCTGTCCAGGCTCCTTGGAGGAGGAGGTGCCTTGAAGGCCTGTGAGTCCACATATGGGTTTAGCCTCTTACATCTTGCCATGAGGACTGGAACCTCGGAGCCTGTGGCTGGGCCTAAACAGTGCCGTCATCGTGTATGGCACCACAGAGTGTTTGCTAGGCTCAAAGCCGGGACTGCAAGTTCTAGCCCCAGCCCTGCCTCCTCCCAGCTGTGTGAGCTCTAGGGGTCTCCTTTCCATGAAAGGAGAGCAACTCCCACTGTGCAGGGTCGTGTCAGGATCAGACGACGGTGCCTTGTGCCATGCGTGGCACACAGTAGGCACGAGGGAGTGTATTCATCCCATGATGGGGCTGCTGCTGCCAGCCAATGGTACTGTGCACACTGTCACCTGGGAACGGAACAAGGTAAAATTGCCAAGTGTGGGGCTGACAGGAGAGCTGGGATCACTGCAGGATCTTCACCATTATTTTTCTAGTATTTGGAGATATCAGCTTCTCTGTCCGCAAAGCATCAGGAAGTGGATTTTAAACAGGAAATCGGATGTTGTGGCAAGCAAAGCGGCTTTGAAGCCAAGAGCTGAGCTCCTGCATTTCCGAGTCTGCCACTTGCCAGTCGTGTGACCTGGGCGTATTACTTATCTTCTCTGAGCCTCTGTTTCTTCCTCGGAAAATGACGCTATTAGTAGTGTACTTCTTGTAGTGCATTGTGGGGATTAAATTATGCTTGCAGAGTTAAGGCAAATATATAGGTGTCTTCCAGACTGGGACGCTCTTGAGAGTAAATGGAGGCACTGTTGATCATTGTACCTGTAACCCGGGATTATCCCAGGCAAATATGGCTACATGTGTAAAAGGCTCAGCATAGTGCTGAGCTCTGAATAAACCCTCAGTGATGTGAGCTGTGTCTGTGACCTCTCTCCGCAGCTGCAGAGGCCCACGTTAGACCTAGATGAGAATCATAAACTTGTCAACAGAGGGCTCTGGACAGAGTGGGAGAAGGAGCTCAGATCCACAGCCACGGCTCTGAGGTGGCAGCCGGAGCAGCCAGAGCCTCCCCAAGCCATGCCCTTTCGGAGGCTGTCCTTGGTGGGAGGAGGTGATGAGGGAGCAAGTACCTTGCCCTGCGTGGACTGCCCCTCTCCATTTTCGTCCCTTGGGAGCAAGTTAAAGCCAACTCTACATAAGCCAAAGGCTTTGGTTCCAGCCTGAGTCCAGCCCTCCCTTCATCTGCTCCTCTGTGGCCCACTTACTGTAGCATCTCAGCGGCTCCGAAGGGCACCACCTCGTCCCTCTTATCCTTGAGAAGAGCCCTCATTTCTTCCAAATCCAGAGTGAACAGACACATGGTGTGTGCGTCCCTCCGGCTGGCCCGTGAGCATAAACACATTCCTGAGCCTAAGCAGGACCCAGGAATGACTCAGGCTTCAGGAATGTGCAATCGGATCCCATCACTTGGGGGGCAAATTCCTAAGGTCAGCAGTTAGCAGACCAAACTAGGGAGCCCTGGATCAGCCTCTGCTTCTCTCAAGGAGAGTCAGGGGTCTGGCCTAGCTCCAGCAGAAACCACCTCTGGGTTCTGCTCCTCCCCTGCTGACCCGTAGAGCCTTAGGCAGTTGGGGGGATGGTGGTGCAGGGGCAGAGGGGTGCACAATGGCTGCCATTCCATGTGCAGCTTCAGTGCTCAGAGAGCTGGGGCAGGCAGGCTGAGTCAGCAAGGGCATGAGGCTGGAACAGAACTGTGGCGGGACTAGCACACCCCAGTCCTTCCCCAGCCCAGCCCCTGAGCAGTGGGAGGAAGAGATGCCTCCAGATCTAGGACGAAGAGAACACCTCTCTCCTGCCAGCATGGCTGGGCCCTGGTGTCCTGGCCTACCGGCCTCTCCAGCACAACCTCTGGGGCACTGGCTGCTTTCTAGAAGCAGCACTGGGGAGCTCCACACTATCTATATCCCACCTGGCCTAGCCTAGGCCATGGAGTCTCTGGGGACACAGCCCTGTGTCCTCATTCAGTGCCACAAAGGAATCTCTTATAATCACAAAAGAAATCCCACATCGAATGGCTCTGAGGGTGGCCCTGTTGCCGAAGGGTGAAAACACTAATTATGCCTGCGCCTGTGAGCCTGGCACCAAATGTGGTGAAATTCGGAAACTCCGAGCCGTGGGACACAGGTAGGAAATGCCATCTCCATATATGTGACAGTGCACAGGTGCTGTGCTGGCCAGGTCCCAGCAGTGACCTGCCTTCCAGGTGATCTCAGACCAGTCAGGGAGAACATGACCTGACAGCAGGGTCCACTGAGCACTGGCAGGACTGAGCCCCAGGTGTTGTGACGAGGGGCTCCCCTGAGGGTTTGGGAGCCACAGTGAAGCCCAACATCTGAATACCCTTCCTCTACTGGGGGACTCACAGGGACGGAGGAGAGCCCACGTCCTCCCACCATGAGAAATGATGTGGGCTGGTGCCCCGTCCTCACTCCTCGGCTACAGTGATGAGACATGGGCTTGACCCGCTGGCCCCTTCTCTCTGGGCTTTGAATCTGGAAGGAGTGGTACCAGGCTTCAGGGAGAGGTACAGAGAATTGGTGGGCCTGCAGGAACTCAAGAATCCAGCAGTGTCCCTCCAGAGGTGGCAGGTCCAGGTACACCCCGCCATGGAGAGATCCAGCTGCGCCCCGCCCTGGTTCCTGCCTGGCTCTCCAGCCTTCCGGATAACACAGTGAGTGGCCCCATATCCTTTCATTAGAATCCTTTTCTATGTGAGCTAGCCAAAGCTGGTTTCCATGGATGGCATCGGAAGGTGAAGTGCAATGAGATAACCTGTGCCCATGCCGGGGGCCTGAGAACCCAGCTCAGGACAGCTCAGAGGGGTTGTTCAGAAGTGAGGGACCACCATGGATGGCACATGCCTGCTCCAGCATCCCTGCTCGCTCAGGGCTGAGGAGATGCTGGGGGTGGCTGAGGTCTTGGTTCTGGGTGGAGGGTGGGCTTGGGTTCTCAGGTTAGGCTGAGTGGCAGGTAGGCCCAGGGTGTGAGAAGCGTGTGGAGGCAGGTCCAGGGCCTGGTAAGTGGCAGAGGACTGGGACTCCTCTTGGCCTGGCTGGAGCAGATGGGCTTGTAGGCACTGGCGGCTCTGACCCTGCCAAGAGGGTCCCTGTCTGGGTCTGAACCCCTCAGGGAAGAGGAGGCCCAGCACAGTGGGCGTTTGTCCCTGTCTGACGCTGTCATTCCCTGGAGCAGGATGAGCTTAGCTCAGTGAGCTGAGGTCACGTCCGCCCCATGACAATCCTCCCACTGTCCCTCAGTCGGAACATGCAGCGCCATCCCAGCTGCCCCTTAGCTGATCTCCTAGGTGCCTGTGAAACCCTAGTGGGTGGGGTCCCCTGATGACAAGGATGGGGATGCAGAGCAAGGGAACATGATGTAATGGGCTGACATGATGGGGAGGGGGAGGAGTGCCTGTCTCTGGGGACCTCTCAGCTGGAAATAGAGGAATTCAATGACTGCCTCCCCCGACCAGACATCTGCAGGGCACTCCCAGATCCTGCTACCCCCACCCCTCCCTCACTTATCTGTGCTGCCTGAGAGGCCCACCCTACCCTGAAGACATCTCTTCCCTACCAATCTCTCTCAGCCACCCACTGCATACCTCCAGTAGACCAGTCCCCAGCTCCATCCATGTCAGCCCTCTTTATGGAAGCTCTGAATCCTGGAAGGCTGTGCTGAGCTTCCAGAGGCTCTGGGCACAGGAGGCTGTATCTCTCAAGGCTGTTCTACACTGCCTGTGGCTTCACTTTCTTTTTAGCAGAATGGGAGCCTTCACCTCCACGAAGGCAGCCCACAGTGTGGTGATTATACCCTGTATAAATCCTCTCCTTGATGTGGTGGCACCTGTGACTTATTTCTAGCCAACAGAATCTGGCAAAGGTGAAGGGATTTTGCAGATGTAATTGAGGCCCCAAATCCATTGACTCTGAGTTAATAAAAACAGACTATTTTGTGCAGGCCTGGCTCAATCTACTGAAAACCCTTGTAAGAGGGACGGGGCTCTTCCTGAGTCAAGTGCCTCACCTTGCAGGCTTGATGGAGTAAGCAGCTATCTCACAAAAGCCCACTGGGTAAGGGCCAGAGACAGCCTCTGGAACCTGAAGGTGGCCTACAACTAGCAGTAGAAAAGCTAGGGTCACCATCATACAGCTGCAAGGAAGTACATAGGTGGAAACAGATTCTTCCCCACTTGAGCCTCCAGCAGAGATCACAGCCCAGCTGACACCTTGATTGCAGTCTTGTGAGACCCTGAGCAGAGGATCTAGGTAGGCTGTGCCCAGATGACTCAACCACAGAAGCTGTGAGATAATAAAAGTGTGTTTGCTGGGCACAGTGGTTCATGCCTGTAATCCCAGCACTTTGGGAGGCCAAGGTGGGCAGATCATGTGAAGTCAAGAGTTTGAGATCAGCCTGGCCAATATGGTGAAACCCCATCTCTACTAAAAATACAAAAACTAGGCAGGCGTGGTGGTGCACACCTGTAATCCCAGCTACTTGGGAGGCTGAGGCAGGAGAATTGCTTGAACCTGGGAGGCAGAGGTTGCAGTGAGCAGAGATTGTACCACTGCACTCCAACCTGGGCAACAGAGCAAGACTCTGTCTCAAAAAATAAATAAATAATAAACAAATAAGTAAGTGTGTGTTGTTTTAAGCTGCTAAGTTTGTGGTAATTTTTAATGCAACAATAGAACACTAATACAGAGAGTGAGATAAATAGAAGGCTTCAGAATGTCAGACTGGAGCTTGGAGAGGGAGTGGATGTCCTGACTTCTCCAAGATCGGAATCCTGATCCAAAGCTCCCATCAGGCCATAGGCAGCACCTGGGCAGTGAGCAGGCTCTGGGACTGAGGACTGGAGTTCTGCCACGTGTGAGAGCCTATACTGGGGTCTGGTCCAAGTTTTGCTGAAGAGAGCCTGCCCTTTGGGAAGGGTGTTGCCTGGAGTGCCTGCCTGACAAGCTGGCATCTGCATGGGACACTGACCTGGGGCGGTGTCTTCAGCAGTTGTATCCTTGTTTCAGCAGTGGTATTCTTGGGTCTGGGCCAATATCTGTGGGGTGAGCTCAGCAGGCATGGGACTCTTGTTCACACAGTCCATGCACACTGAATTTAATTACTGATTTTCAAGAAAAACTTCCAGGTTGCTCATCACTTGTCTGCCTGGGTGTTTACTTCTACCAGCAGCTCCTAAGGGTTTCTTTCACCCTCGCTTCCTTGTCAGCACTTGATATTATCTGACTTGATAATTTTTGCCAATCTCATGAGTGTAAAAGAGTATCTCACTGTTTTAATTTGCATTTCTCTGATAACTATCGAGGTTGACAACCTCTTCATGAACTTGTTAGTCATTTAGGTTTCCCTTTCTATGAATTCTTTTTATAACCTTTGATTCCTTTTAACAAATTAATTTTTGCTTCCCCCCTCCCCCTTGGAAGTTTCTAAAGGCCTCCAGCTTGTCTGAAACCCAGGGGCAGACCCTCAGCCCTGCTTGCTTATTCCTGTGGCTCTGCCAAGCTCAGCCACCAGGTTCTGTGCCCCCTGCTCCAGTCCTTGCCCACTTAGGGCTGTGTCCCTGTGTGTAGGCCAAATTCTGGGTAGACTGTGCGTATGAGTTCAGGGAGTTTCTGCCTTCGATAAGGGTCTGTAGATTAGGATAGAAACAGATCCACAGCTGTCTCTCTGTTGAAATGAAACATTTTTACTTACATTTTGAAGCCAGGAGGAAGAGAGAAGTGGGAAGGAAAGATCAGATGCAGAGCCTTTGCAGGTGCAAGGCCTGAGCCAGGGACTTTATGTGCCTTACCTTAGGTCATCCTCACAACAGCCTTGTCTTTTTGGAATGATTTTCTCCGTTTGAAAAATGAAGATGCAATAATCAATGAGTCTTGGAGACTTAAACCATGGCCCAGAACCCAGGTTTTCTGCTTCCCAGCCAGGCCCTGGTCCTGGATCGAGGGTATTCCCATGGGACTTATGGGTGGGTGACTTGGTATGGTTTTCCTCTTGTCATAGAGTCCCAGGAAGCTCAGTGGGCCCCCACTTCCCAGAAAGAGTATGGGCTATGGAGGACTAGGGAGAAAACACAAATGATCCCATTCAGCCTGCCATGCCGGGGGGCAGCTTCCGAGCCAAACAATGGCTCTCTGTGTCTGGTTTCTCTGAGGGCCGGAAGTGCCTGATGCGTGGCCCACCGATGAGTCATGCAGGATATCTCCTGGGCCCAGCTTTGTTGTGCCAGAGGATCTTTCAGCCCAGCCTGAAATGGCAGATGATCTCACCAGGCTGGATCTGGGGAAGCCCTGTCCCTCACAGCCCTGGGAAGCTCACCGCCCACAAACAGCCAGGATGCTGGATGCTCTGGCCTTGAGACAGTTCCCGGAGGCACTCTGTAGATGCTGGGCAGCTGCCCCCATCCCTCAGCCAGCTCAGATGGAGCCAGCCTGGAAGAAAAGGTCCCTGTGCTCATGGAACCTAGGGAAACCCCCACTTTGTTTTCTCTGGACACGGCATGTGTCTGGTGGCCACCCAGCCTCAGCTGTGTTCTATGGAGTTTCCTGGACTCAAGAGAAGCTCCCAGATGAGTACATGAGGAGTATCCCAGGGAGGACTGACCTGAAACCAGATGGAAGTCAAGGGCTTCAGTGGCCACCAGACCTGGCTCAGCCTGTGAGGCTCAGGAGAAGACACGGTCAGACTTTCCACTTGCCTGGCTTCAACAGAGGTTTCAGAAACAAAAGCCTTGCAGAACTCAGGCTGTTTTTAATGTTTTGAAGCTGGTCATTGCTGTTATTGTTGATGTTTCATGTATACCCCACTGGCTGGTACACAGCATGGCTCCAGAGTCACAGCCACACACACAGGGACTCTGGCCTTGCTCAAGTTACTTTACCTTTCTGAGCCTCGGTTTCCTCCCCTGTCGAGCGCAGGTGGCAGTACTGCTCCCAGGGCTGTCATGACCACGTAGGGGATTGCCTATGCCAGATGCCTTGCTCATGGCCAGCGCTCAGTGAATGGCGGTCCTCTCTCTTCTCTTCCCTCCCCTTGAGCTTTGAAGAGGTTCTTGGCTGGGCATCTATCCTCATTTACCTCCCAGAGGCTCTGGCCTGAACATGTTCCTTAAAACACCCACCTTTCCTCAGGATACAGGTGTTATGTGGAGCTGCCTGAGAGAGCCTCCGGGGAAGAACTGCCCCAGTCATCTAAGGGCCAAGAATGATGTCACTGCCGCCTTCAGCTGGGGCTCTACTTCTGGTTGGTTACCATGGTGAGCAACTTCTCAGAGGACAGCCCAGAGAGACACACTAGGGTTAAAAAGTCAAGAGCCTCAGGGCCCAGGTAATAGGTGTGGGGCTCTGCCCTGAAAACCATGGAGACCAAGACTCCTCCTGTGAAGACTGCATCCCATCCCACCTCTGAAGACAGCCCTGGAGTCACTGCGGAGCCACAGGTAGGACGCCAGGCATTGGCCAAGAGAAGCCGTTCCCACCCACGCCCTGATTCAAGGGCACTGCCACGCGAGCCTGCTTCCTGTACCCCTTGCCAGGGATCAGCAAGTTGCCTGAGGGGAAGTGATGCAGCTTGGAGTGTTCCATGCCAGAGCCCTCCAGCCGGCTGGACCATGATGAGACATCAGGCACGTTACTCAAGCTTTTGCAGATCCATGGCCCCCGGCCACAACCTACTCAGCTGTGAAGGGAGGTGAAGTCACACTGGACAGACTTGAAGAAGGGACCACCCTGGGGCAGGCCCGGAAATGTGTTTGCAGGTGGTTCTGTTACACCAGCATGTGAATCACTGATCTGATCAGTGTAACAGACCTCTGGAAGCCCAATCCCTATCCAGCCCCAGTGCTGGGAGTGTAGCTTAGATAATACCCCCATACTATAATCTGCTGCTCCAAGAGTGCAATCTAGCCTGAGGTTCAAAAGCCTGGCAATTCCAGCTCAGGCACCAGGCCTGAGTAGGTCTGGCCTCTGCTTGCCTCTATCTCTGGGCACTCTTTCCCGCCCAGGTTCCAGCCACAAAGAGGCACTCTTACACTCCCAGATGGCTATGCTGGGAGGTGCCCCTCACCTTGGGCCTGGAGGCTCTTTCTTCCCATTCCTCTGGTGAAGCTGGGGAGGCACCTCCAAGCCACTAACATGTCACAGGAAATGCAGGAAGACAGGAAAATTGCATGGTCTAGAACTTCTCTTTGGGAGATCACTGCCCCTGGTTCAAAGAAATCCTGAACAAGGCCCTTGGGGTAAAAGTGAGAACCCCAAGAATTATGCTCTGCCCCAGCCAATGGTTGGGAAGCTTTTTAAGGAGTCTGGCCCTGCTAGCCTTGGGTCTTTCTGAGAGGCTGGGTATGGGCTGAGGCTGAACCTCCTGGGCTCATCAGGAGGGTCCCCCTTTCCCACCGTCTTCCCACTCAGCTCCCAGACCCTCCCCCATACAGAAATATTGACTCAATAGTACATTAATATCAATATGTCATGTCCCTAATTTCCCTGGAACCTCATGTCCTTCACATGTTCTGGGCCACCCTACATCTCCATCTAGGCCCAATGACAAGCACCTGCTTACCCTGAAAACCCAACTCAAACAGCTCTTCCCTTGTAAATTCTCTTGTTTATTTCCTTGTTAATACTCTTCCCAAGTAAATCCCCAGGTAATTCCCAGGAACCAACCACCCTGGACATCCCAAAGGGAAAAGATTTATAGGTGGGAATTCTGTTCCCCACCATCCGTTTTCCACTGACCGAAAGGATATGACTGCATGTCCTTCAATTCTTGGAAAGCAACTGCTTCTATACGTAATAGAAACAGAAACAGAAACTTCAGCCTGCATTGTCCCTCTGGTGATAAGTTCAGCTTCCAGAAGGCAGGCAAGACCCAAGACACAGTGTACACTCAGGGTGACAGATCAGCTTCCATTTCTGTTGTGGAATAAAAAGTTCCCAGATTGTGACCCCCACGGAGGGTACCATTCAAGGCCTCCCTCTCTCGCGGAATTTCTGGAGGTATTTACTGGCACCTGCCATACGCCAGGCACTTTACAATACAATGAGGGAGGTGATGCCCTTCGCACTTTAGAGAGAAGGCCGTGTAGCTAGAATGGGGCAGATCCGAGCCTTCATCTGATATTCTCAGGCTCTAGACTGGAGCCTCAAGGAGGTCTCAGGCCAGTGAAGAGATAAGATTGGGACACCTGAGCTAAGCTCTTACTGTCAGAAGCAACTGTACCGGGCAGGCTTCTCAGAGGAGGTGAGGTTCCGCCTGCTTCTCTGAGGACAGGCAAAGAGGAGGAATGGACAGAGTCCATATCAAGGAAACAACATGAGCAAAGATTGAACAGAAAGAAACCTCACACAACTGGGTGCAGTGGCTCGGACCTATAATACCAGCATAGTTTGGAGGCCGAGGTGGGAGGATCGCTTGAGCCTAGGAGTTCAAGATCAGGCTGGACAACATGGGGAGATCCTATTTCTACAAAAACTAGAAAAAAATTAGCCAGGCCTGGTGGCATGTACCTGTAGTCCTAGTTACTCCGAAGGCTGAAACAGGAGGATCACTTGAGCCCAGGAGATGGAGGTTGCAGTGAGCTGCGATCATGCTGCTGCGCTCCAGCCTGGGAGAGGGCATGATCCTGTCTCAAAACAAAACAAAACAAAAGATGGAAATGGGCGGGACAGGTTTTCAGGTGTCCCTCCCTAACCTCCTCCCCCCCATAGCCTGTCAGAAACTTCTCAAGCATTCATTTTCATAAATAGCTACCTTTTAAAAAGCAACTTGATACGTGCGGGTATCAGTGCCTAATAGTCACATTTTGAATTAATTTCCCAGCTGCTCCTGTCCTCCCTGGCTGAGGTAGCCTGAAGGGGTGGGGTAGCAGCAAGGAGACAGAGGAGTTGCTGCCAGGGCACCATGTGGGTGAGCCCAGGCCTGTGGATAAGGAATGCCAGGCCTTGAGGCACAAACCTGGAGAGTGGAGGAGGCAGGAGGCACACTGTGGCTTTCTCCTCAGTGCCTGGCCCTCACCTGGCATGCGGCGGGGCCTCCAGGGATGCTGAAAGAGAACCTTACCACCCTTTGGGAGCCTAAAATATGTGGGCAGAGTGTGGCTGGGCAGCCAGGGAACTGGGCTGCATGTGGCAGCAAACAGCGTCTTGGAGTGTCAGAGCTAGAGAGGAAGGGGTCAGCCCTTTTTAGAATTTTCTGATTGTTAAGAGGTAGCTGATGGGTTGAAATCAGCTCAGGAGGCTCTGGACTCGGGCTTCCGGGCTCAGGGGTTGACACTATGTGTCTCTGTGCTTCCTGTCCCTAGCCCTGCCTCTCAGAGCTGTGGCACTGATTCAGGTAAATAGCACACCAGGCCCCTCACCCTTGGAACGAGGCCTAGAGCTCAGCGAAGGGTTCCCTGGAGGGTGTGAATGGCCACAGAACAAACCTCCAGAGCCCATTATTCCAAACGTTCCAGAGAAATCCAAACAAATGCCCAACAACAATACGGGGGTGAGTAGGGAGTGCAGAAAAGGCCAGGGCTTTGTCCTTAGGCAGCCAGACGTTTACATTTTCCACATTCACGAGCTAGGAAATGGTTCTTTTTACGCCAGTAATAACAGCCACTCCTTCTGTGTTCTCATTTAATCCTGACAAAAATCAAGCAAAGCCAACATTATCATCCCAGTTATACAGAAGTGGGGATTGAGGCTCACAGAGGATCCCTGATTTCCCCACAGTTCCACGGTTAGTAGATAACCATGCTGGGACTTGAACCTGGGGTCCCAACTTCTTTCCTAGCTCAGTTCAGTGGGACCTGCTCTACCCATCCAGGGACAGGATTGGCTCCCGGTGTAGACACAGCAGATAAGGAAGCAGATCCTTGTGAGGTGGCCAGGAGGCCAGCCTTGCCCGTCTCTGCCTTCCCAGTGACTGCCGGGGTAAGCCAGGTGCCCACCGAGCAGAGCTGGCCAGGTCACTGTCATCTACCAGGCTGACCATGCTTTCTGCTCTATAGTCACTCATTTTTCCTGGCCATGCAGCACTCATTGCTTCTCAGTGATCCCCTGGCCCTCCAGGGCTCTGAGATGAGGTCTGCCCCGTGTCTTTCTCTCACAGCCCAGCTCAACCCTGCTTGCCAAGCCTGGGGCCCTTTGCAGTGGTGGGAAAAAGGAGGCAGCCATGGCCAAGACGCTCGTAGAAAGTTAGCAGTTGACTGAATCTCCTCAAACACTGGAAGATTTTCATGGGCTAATATCTTTAGCAGAAAAAGAAAAATTGCTGAACTCATAAATTGTGATTTTGCATGCTCATCTATTTCGAGAGTGCCTTGCTAGATAACTAAGAGCTTGTTCTTTGATTATGACCATTTAGTAAATGGGATCTAACAGGCTTGTTTTGAGTCTCACAAGCCTTGCAGTTTGCACCAAGAAGCTGTCTGTTCCAGCACTTCCATCTGGCAGATGGCCTCACTGTAATGCACTGAGAAGTCAGGAGAACCGCAGCATCAACAGAAGCACAATTAATCAGTGCAATTGTTTTCCCTGCTGTGAATATGACACTTCCCTGGGTTTTTAAGGGCAACCCACACAGGAAAGACCTAGTTTTGCATTCTCTGTGGCATTCAAAACCATGTCGAGTGTCCAACACGCTTTTGTTTCTGACGTCCGTCTTCCAGCTCATTCTCTGTTTCCCTGAAAACACTGCTGCAGCCACCAACCAGGCCACCATGCTGAGCAGCAAAGCCCTTGGCCCTCCTTGCCCTGGAACGGCTGTATTGTGTCTCAGGAGAAGCCTGAAGTTACCTCGAGGTCAGCACCGGGAATGGTCCTGACCGGAGGCTGTCTGGATTCCGGGCTTTGCTAATTGTTATTTTTATGAGAAAATTACTTGTTTTTGTTCCTTGCAGACAAGAAGAAGGAAAACAACTTAAACTAGTAGCTGAACAGGAAGGGGAAGCCCATAGCTCCCTAATGAGTTACGAGCTGAAAGCTGTGGATTTCGTGGAGCCTCTGGAAGCAAAGGCCCAGGAGGCTGCAACTCCTTCAGAGCTATTGATCTAGCCCGAGCCAGGCCTTTTTTGGAAACCTCTGAATGTTAGTTTACAAAATGGCAGCTCAAAACCTGCTGACTTATGTGAGCCTCAGGATTAAATGTGCTCAGGGGCCTGGGGGGTCTCCCTGGAAAGAACTAGTTACAAAAAGACCCAAAGTACCATGAGTTGGGGTGGAGATGGAGGACCCATGATTCAAGAGGAGAGGGTGGTTTAAACACAGAAATTTATTCTCTCACAGTTCCGGAGGCCGGAAGTTCAAAATCAAGGTGTCAGCAGGCCCATGCTTCCTCTGAACCTTCTGCTCCGGGCATGTAGGCCTACCCTAAATCCAGGAGAGTCTCATCCCAAGACCTTTAGCTTAATTATATCGGCAAAAGCTGTATTTCCACATAAGATCTTGTTCCTAGGTCCCAGGGCTTAGAACTTAGACACATCTTTTGGGTGGACACAATTCAACCCACTATGGTGACATTTTCAGGTTCCAGGGATTAGGGTCTATTATCTTGGGGTACTTTTGGTAGTATTCTGCCTATCACATTCTCTACGTTGTGGTGGCTACCAGTAGGCTGTGGCCCTGGGGACCACAGAGTGATGGACTGTGCTGGCAGACAGGTTTCTGCTCCTATGGGGCTTGGCAAGGAGCACAGCCGCAGCCCTGGAGCAGTGGCCACTTGTGTGCCTATCCACAGATTCCTAAGCAGGCCCAATGACCCCCACACAGATGGGGAGGGCAGGCTGGGCCCTGACCCCGGGGCTCCAGTACCCTGGAGAGACAGGGGGAAGGAGTCCGTGAAGGTTGTAATAATCACTGCCACGTAGTGAGGCACTTCCATGGTCCAGGTATGTAACTTAATCCTTATAATAATTCTGACCACTTTACAGACAACGATGCTGAGGCTCAAAGAGCTTTCATAATCTGACTGAGATCTCATAGCTAAGTGAAAAAACAAAACAAAGTAAGAACTTGGGTTGGTTGGAGGACAGGGTCCTTTGTTTTTCACGACATTATGCCGTCTCTCTGTGTAACAAACTTAAAGTTCTAAATCACCAGCATAGGGTGGAGTAGCGTATGGGGCGATGACTCCAGAGTCCTGGGGCTACGCAAAGACCTGAGTCAGAAGTCTTTGTAGTCCCACAGCCTGCGCCATCGGGGACAGAGGAAGTGTTCTGATGGGAACCAAGGAGAAATGGCCCCAACCTGGAAATCTTGGTGTTCTGAGCTAGAAGGAGGCAGCAGAGCCTGGAAAGAGCCTGAGCAGAAGCACAGGAGGAGTTGGCAGCAGAGCCAGGCCTGAGCTTTGCTTCTAGCCTCTCTCCTGGGCCTGCCCTGCCCCTTCAAGGAAGGGCTTCAGAACCGAGCCAGCTCTCGAGCTATCAGAAAAGAAAGAGTATGGGAGTAAAACCAGAAGCTGAGGTCTCTGTCCCAGCCCTGGCTCTTCTCAGCTCTGTGACTTTAGAATATGACTCAACCTCTCTGAGCCTGGAGTCCTTGGAAATAATGATGAAGCCAGAGGGAAGCAGGCCCTCTGGGATCTGTGAGAGATGGGGAGTCTCCAGGCCTGGCCTCGGCGCTCTGGGCTGCTGGAGAAGAGCAGGCAGGACCGGGTGACCTGAGTGGCCTGCATTCTGGCTCAGCCCTGTGGGACCAGAACTAGAGAGGTGGCAGGCTCCATTTTGAGTGCATGAACTGGCACCTGATGTCAGCAAGGGGACCCGGGGCACTCAGCAGGCTCCAGGGAAAGACTCCCTGGGGAAGCTCTGGTGACCATGGGCCCAGGGCAGGGGCACAGAAGTACCCGTGGGCCAGGATGAGGGCCCTGCCAGGCCCAGGAGGCTGGAGGGAGGAAGCAGTGGGAAGGTCTGTCTCTGATTGTCCCTTCTCCTCAGGGGGAGCAGTCCTAGGGGTCCGAGGCGCACTATTTTTCCCATCCATGGCGCCAGTCTGTTTGGCCAATGACCTTCGGAGGGAACCAGGGCAATAAAGTTGGAAATGCCAAGGCACAGGAAAAAGGACACAAAGGCGAACAATGTGGGGAGTGTTTGGCAGGAAGAGAGGGAACAGGCCCGGCTGCCGCGCAGGCCTCTGGCTCCAGGCGACTGGAAATGCAGTGGGGTGGGTGCCCCCGGGGCTCAGGCTGTGCTTCAAGAGGAGGGGCCTCTGCTAGGGCAGGGTCCCCAGCCCGGGCCTGGGTGGCAAAACACAGAGGGAGCAGGGCTGGGGAAGGCCTGCCTAAAGGGAATGCCGCCTAAGGAAAGGGGTGCTGGGGTACCTTCAGAGTTGGCTGCAGGTTTGAAGGAACAGCCATTTTCAGACTTAGGTTTTGTCTTTTCCTTTAAATGCAAAGTCTAGCCAACATTAAGCCTCAAGGCCTGGATTATGTCTCAGAGCTGCGGAAGGAGATGGGGACCCTGCCCCAGAAGCTGAACCCTCCCCAGAGTCCTTACTGCTCCATCTTAGGTCTTCCTCATTTCCTCCCTGAGTTCTGCAATCCTTCCCAGCTCCCCCACCCCCTGGCTTCCTAGCACCTTTAGGATAAAATCCAAGCTCTCAGCCGGCATTCGAGGCCTTCCATGAATTGGACCCTGCTGCCCTCCTGGAAGTCGCACCCCCAAACTCCTCCAGCTCACAGGAGCCTTCATTTCTCTCTCTCCTGCCTCCAGGAGTAGAGGTACCCTAGGGCAAGGCCTAGGTGGCTCAGCTGCGCTGCGGCTGAGCCCTAGGGCCACTGTCAGTCCTGCTGATCATGCCATTTCAGGCTGCCGGCCCCATTAGTGCCCGATGTCACCCTGAGACGCCGCTTCTTCTTTTCCTCCCCTAGCAGAATCTTACACCTGGGAACTCACTTGGGCAGTTCTTGGGAACCACCCCTCGCTCTGTCAGCCTGGGTAGCCCCCAGATGTCCTCTGTGGCAACCCTGGAATATACCATAAGGTGATTAGACAATTACCCATTTCTCTCCTACCATCCTGAGCTCTTGTGTCTTTATACCCAGGGCCAAGCTCAGCTGCACAGAGAGCAGGTGCCCAGGGAGCATATGTGGGATGCATGAGCTCAAGAGCTCAAGTTCAGCAACCTGGTGGCGATCACTTGAAGGCCACAGAATGGAAGGAAGGTGTTTTACCTGCTCTAGGGTTCTATAAAGTTAGAAAAACATTTACCCCGGGAGTCATGAGACACTGCTTTAAAATGGAAGCCAGACTCCATATTCTGGTATCTCAGCCTTAAAGAAGGAAAAAAACTCTCTTTTCAAACATTTCCATGACAAGAGGGTGCTGGGGTGAAAGGAGTAGGCTCTGGGGTGTCAAAAGCCCTGGAAGAGCTTGTGGCTGGTGTTAGGAGAGTGGGACTGATTCAGGTGGGGTCCAGGTGCAGCCTGTTGCATAAAGGGTCAGTGTTCGGCTTGCTTCTCTCAGACTGAGGCCAGAAAGCCCTGAGCAGGGCTGGGGGCAGCCCAGAGTGACTTCTATGAATGACTAGGTGGAGGGTCCTGGTCCCAGGGATAGAGACTGTTGGGGGTCGGGGAACAGCTCCTGCCAGCTTTTTCTGGAAAGTAGAGAGAGGTGAGAGGCACATGGGAAGCAGGACAAGGTTAGGGAATTTGTGAGGCTTGGGCTTCCTGGATACTCTAGAGCTTAGCCCACAGCCTGGCCTGTGACTTGAGGTCCCCTGTGCCTGACTCCAAGAATAAAGGCTAATGGTTGGGAGACTCACTGGGGTCAATGGAGTTGGAGGATCAGGAGGACACTGGGAGCCAATGGGGCTGGTGGCCAAGAGAGGTATGGTCAGTGGGCTTGGTGGTGGACTTAGAGGAAGGGTTGCCAAGTAAAATATTGGTTACATTTGAATTTCAGATCAATGATTTTGTTTTTGAGACTGAGTCTCACTCTGTTGCCCAGGCTGGAGTACAATGGTGAGATCTCAGCTCACTCCAATCTCCACCTCCCGGGTTCAAGCAATTCTCCTGCCTCAGCCTCCCGAGTAGCTGGGATTACAGGCGTATGCCACCATGCCCGGCTAACTTTTTTTAGTCTAATTATGTTTCAAATATTGCATGGGAAATACTTAGACTACAATAAGAATTTGTTGTTCATCTGAAGCTCAAATTTAGTTGGGTGTCTGATATTGTTATTTGTCAAATCTGGCCACCCTACCTAGGGGTCAGCCTGTTCTGAGAGGCTGCCACAGCCTGGCCACAGGCCCAATTACAGTAGATGTTTCTAAAACAACAAAAGCCCCAGCAGCTGGCACAGAAAAACAGAATACGTAACTTCCTGAGGACGTGTTATTGTCTGAAGGTGGAAGTCTGCGATTTTGAAGGAAAAAACAAAAAGTTTTCTTCCAAGGAAGAGTGAGTCACAGACAAGCTGAACATGTTTCTCTGGCTTTTAGGGGTGGTGGGACATGGCCTCCCTTTCTCTCTCTCACTGCTGCCTCCATTCTTTCGGGTACCCTGGAGCAAGGCCCAGGCGGGCTGGGATGGGCTGGGCTGGGCTGTGGCTGAGCCTTAGGGCCACTGTCAGTGCTGCTCATCATGCCATTCCTGATTGCCCGGCTCTATCAATGTCACCCCGTGCTCTGCTTACCCCAGAGAGTCTCCAGCCCACTGGGGCCTCAGGCCACAGACCAGGCTGTGGGCTAAGCTTTAGAGTGGCCAAGACAGCATCGAGGGCAATCTCCTTGCCAGAGGTAGAGAGGATACTGGTGCATCCCTTGGGAGGTCCCAGCTGAGTTCTGGGGCTCAGAGCTGGGAAGGGCTGCCAAGATCTGCCTGTCCCTCATCAGGTGGGAACTCTGGGAGATAAGCACTATGTCTTATGGTTCTCCATTCTGTCCCCAGCACAGGGCCTGGCCTATCGCGGTGAGTGTGGAACGGGATATGGCCGGGGCAGCTGCCCAGCCCCGGGCCCTGAGCTCCTTCCAGGAGCTGCTGCCATGGACAGGCAGATGTGCGCAGCATGGCTGGGCCACGGAAGGCTCTGGAGCCTCCTGATTTGGTTCCTGTCACCTCCTTCACCCCCTATCTAGTCCCAGACAAAAGGCCCAGTCACAAGCCACAAGTCTGATCCTGTTGCTCCTCCTCTCAAATGGCGGGGCTTCCATCTCCCCCAGAGTGAACGCTAAAGCCCCCAGTGGCCCAGGCTTGGCCCCTTCCTCCGAGACCTGCCCGACTCCAGCTCCTAGGAACCCCCACTACCTGCTGACTCTGCTCTTCTTGCTGTTCCCTGAACAGGCTGGGGATTCTGCACCCGCTGTTCCTTTTTCCTAGAATGTTCTTCCCCAGGTAGCCACGGGGCCTCTTCCCGCCCTCCTCCTAGTCTTTCCTGACCACCTGTGAGACTGCAGTCCCCTCCCCATCCCCAACGCCACTTTTCTCCTCCTCTGAGGCTCCTCCTCCTGCTACAACTGACTTGGGTTTGCACCTTGTCTGTCTCCGGCTAGAATGGCCCTGAGTATAGGGATTCATTTCTCTTTTGTTCTAAGCCCTTAGCTTCTACAACAGATTAGATGAATATATGGGGGTGGGGGATGGTCCTGAGGCACTGAGCCAGTCCAGCCCTGGAGGAGCAGATGAGGAGGGGGCTGGAACTGCCCCTTCTAGGGGAATGACAGTTCAAATGACCTCCAGGGAGCCCCTGGTGGGGTTGAGTTCCCCCTTGGGCTGGCTGTGGGATCCCCATCTGCGTCCGTTGGAACTTCTCCCCTCTTTCCTGAAGCTGCTGCAAACTTGGGGTCAGGTTCCACTGGCATGGAAGGGACCCTGTGGGTCCTAAGGAGGAAAGCCCAGCTGTGCCCAGCGACTGGGGTGAGAGGGCGAGGTCACAGGTCAGGGAGTGACCTTTCTAGCCTGCAGTCAGTCCTCTGGGCACAAAGGCAGCCTCTCTGTATGCAGGAGCCTGGAGACTGTCTGGTCCTGCGACATTCCAGGCATTCTTTGGGATCCTGGTGGCTGGGGGCTGTGTCTGGCAGGGAAGTAGGTCTTTATGCCAGTGACGAAGTGTCTGGCTGACCCACAGACCCCTTTGTTTCGCTGCCAGCTCCATGTGCCTTCCTCAGGCCTCGCTGTCTGACCTGACTGATGGGGAGGGGTTGGGGGGTGGGGACAGGGATTCCTGGGGCTGGGCCCTCCTGTGGCCCTGCAAACACAGAGCCCCTTGACTCCCCAGCGTCTAGCTGGCCTGGCCTCAGGCAATCCAGGAGGAAACAGAGTGTGAGGGCAAGGCCGAGATGCCCCCAGCTTCTGCCCATTGTTGTAGAAGCAGCACCTTACACAGAATGTGACTTGGCCTCTGGAAGGAACTTGAGTCCAGTGGTCACCCATATTGATTTGAGTCCTGTGCTGCTGCCGCTTACCAAGGATGTGACGTTTTCTCAGTAACGTGAAGTCAACTCCCAAGTCTCAGTGTTGTCGTCTGTGAAACAGACTAGTAATACTCATCAGATCATGTTACTGACAGATTAGATGAATCTGTGTGATGGTGAGCAGGGCAGCTTCTAGCTCGGGCAGCCACCCAATACCCATGACTTCCACGTTGTCAGGAGATTCTGAGAGGGGGACAGAGTGGGAGAAACTCAATCTTTGTTCTCAGGGGTTCAGGGGCTAGAAGGATAGTGAAGAAACCCCTAGGAATGGGAAAAGAGAAGCCAGGGGGTAGGGGCGGGCAAGGTGGTTCACACCTGTGATCCTAGCACTTTGGGAGACTGAGGTGGGCTGATCCCTTGAGGTCAGAGTTCGAGACCATTCTGGACAACACGGTGAAACCCCATCTGTATTAAAAACACAAAAATTAGTCGGGTGTCGTGGTGGGCACCTGTAATCCCAGCTATTTGGGAGGCTGGAGCAGGAGAATTGCTTGAGCCAGGAAGGCGTGGGTTGCAGTGAGCTGAGATTACACCATTGTGCTCCAGTCTCGGTGACAAGAGCAAAACTCTGTCTCAAAAAAAAAAAAAAAGAGAGAACCTGGAACAAACCCCATCCCTGGCCTCCCAGCTGTGTGTGGCTGCAGCCAAAGGAGAGGAGTCTAGAGCCAGGGTGCAGGTGGCCAGAGTGAGCAAGCGATGCCTGCTCCTCTTGTCTTCCTTGACCAGAGAGCCAGGGAGCAGGAGACCCAGTGTGACTCTGAGGGCTTCGGACACACAGGTGTTCAGGCCACTGGGAAAGAAATGCAGAGAGCTGGGAGTCACCCCACCCGGACCCACATAGTACAGATCCCTGGCAGTTCAGAGGCTCAGGTGAGAAGCAGGTCAGCCCAGGCAGAGTCTGCGACTCCCTTAGAGCCATATGCAGCACAGTGGTGTCGTCTGTAAAATGGACTAGTAATACTCATCAGATCGTGTTATTGACAGATTAGACAAATCTATGCGGCTTCTAGCACGTGCAGGTACCCAGTACCCATGACTTCCATGGTGTCAGGAGATTCTGAGATGGGGCAGGGGTGACTTGGGCAGTTGTAGGGGAAACATCTTAAACTCGACACGGAAAATAAGTCTGGCTGCCAAAGGAAGGGCTCCTTGAGGAGTGAGCTCCCAGTCAGTGGCGGGATGGGGCAGAGCTGGGAGTGTGGCAGCAGCTGCAGAACCTCCTGTCCTAGGAAATGGACAGGAAGTTCCTAGAGGGGCAGGTGGGCTGTTTGCTAGCTGTGACCTTGGTGGATTTCATTAAGCCCTTTCCTCATGAGTGAAATAGGATCGTCATAACCACCGTACCAAGAGGTACGGCATATGCGTTAGCTAGCTCGGAGTGCTCATCCATGAATGATGGCTGTTCTTTTTCCATGGAAGCCTTGGCCTGTGAGGCAGGACTTTCCAGTTCCAGCCCTGACTCTTCGTCCATCTCACTGCGCAGCCTCCAGCATGGCTCTGGCTCTCTGGGCTGCTGTTGTCCTGCTATACATTGAGAGGAGTGACAAAACCCTGCCCTGACCTGCCTGGTGGCTTTGGCTTGGCCCTGGAGAGCCCCACTCCCTGCTGGTGGATCAGGGTCAGAGGTTTCACATTCATCTTCCAGTGGGATGAGTGCAGCTGTTATTAGATGCACCCCAGCTGCAGGGTCTCTGACTGCTCCACGGGGCAGAGCTGGCCTGCCTGGGAGGGGCTGTGCCCACCACCACCCTTTCCAAGTGTGCGGGAAGCTACAGATGCCTGCCAGGGTCAAGCTCCAGAGGAGACCTCCTGGGTACCCTTGGGTCAGGGTATAGCGGGTGGCAGGGAGACCCACTCTGTTAAGATCATTAATTGTGGAGAGGTTCTGGCGGGGGACAGGGGATGGCATTCAGAGTGCTCTCTAGACTCTGTGGCAAGTGGATGGGAGAGTCAGGAAGCAGGGGCCGTGGAAGTGCCTGGTCCATCTGGTGGAGGAGCCACAGTCTTGGGTGAGAGCAGGCTGCGGGGACAGGGGGCTGCTGTCCCATGTGAGTGTGCAGCAATTGCACCCTGGGTGTGGCCTCACCCCATTTTAACCCCCATACACAGTCTGGCACTGAGAGGGGGCTAGCTCTGCTCTGGGCCTCCCAGTCTTAGGTCTTTGCTGGCTAACTGAGCCAGGTGGGACAGAGCTGTCTTCCCTGTGGTGTGAAGTCTCGGAGGTGAGTGCCTGGCTGCCATGATTCTGTGTCTTCCCACAGAGACGGTTGGACTTGCTGCTGGGAAGAAGCAAGTAACCTGCTCTTGAGCTCCAGCATGTGGCAGGTTAAGGCCATGATCCCAGTCTGGGCTGTTGCTAATATCCCTTTCCACTTCCTGAGCCCCCAAAGAACAGGGTGGAGCCTGCGGCACGATGCCTCCTTGTCTGCGATGTAGGAGGAAGAGGTCAAGGGAGGCCGATGCCACCCTCTGAGCTCTAGCGGTGGACATTCTACATCTGTAGTTGCCTCTTCCACACAGTGTGGCAGTGCCTCCTTTCTCAGTGAGGACAGACTCTTAAAATGACTCCCAAAACACAAATAGAAAGACTGTTTCTGGACCAGGAGCGGTGGCTCACACCTGTAATCCCAGCACTTCGGAAGGCTGAGGTGGGCGGATCACCTGAGGTCAGGAGTTCAAGACCAGCCTCGTCAGCATGGTGAAACCCTATCTCTACTAAAAATACAAAATGTATCTGGGTATGGTGGTACATGCCTGTAGTCCCAGCTACTCGGGTGGCTAAGGCATGAGAATCACTTAAATCTGCGAGGTGGAGGTTGCAGTCAGCCAAGATCTCATTGCTACACTCCAGCCTGGGCGAAAAGAGTGAAACTCTGTCTCAAAAAACAAAAAGTCCCCAGAAAGATTATTTCTGGAGCTAGAAAAAGAAAAAAGGGTCAAGGAGTAAAGAAGAGATCGGAAGAGGAACTGGCTGGTCACCAGCAGCCCTGAGGGAGCCCAGAGCTGGAGGGCAGGCCAGGTGGAGCCACCGAGGCAGCTTCTGTTCCACGAGATGGAGGCTCTTTCAGAGTCACAGCCATCATCCACCCTGCAGTGGTCCGCCTGAGAGGTGGTGAGCTCCCTGTCATGGTGGGAGCCCAAGCTGGGACTGGAAAGCACCTGTTACAGAGACTGGAGGAGTTCCCAGCCTGAGGAAGAGGACAGGACAGGACAGACTCTCGCATGCTCTGTTTGCCCCAGATTCAATCCTTCCAGGAGCCTCCAGAGGGGCCGAGCAGCAGGTCCCACATTCACTCTGGACTTGCCATCCTAGGAACCTAGGAGCCCTCCTTTTGCTATTCCGGTCCTCCTGGCTCTCCTCCCAGTTGATTAATAATATTGTGCATGCACGACTCATCGCGCATGTCACTGCTGGGTGAGGCTACACTAAGTGGTTTCCTAGGCCTGGGCTTCTCAAACCCTAACAGCAGAAAACCTCCTGGGGTCTGATCCAGCAGGTATGGAGTGGGGCCTGAGATTCTGCATTTCCAACCAGCTCTCAGAGGAGGTCTATGCTGCTGGTCCGTGAACCACACTTTGAAAAACAAAGCTGTAGCTGCCAGTGAGCTCCCTCTGGATTCTACTGCCAGGGAGGAGGGGTGGGTGAGTGTGAAGAAGGCCCCTGGGCAGGAATGGCATAGGCATGGGTCAGTATTGATGAGCTTTGTGAAGCAGAACGAAGTCCAAGTCTGCCACTCTCCATCTCAGGGACCATGCCTCATCTTTCCTGATAGAGAAGCATAAGCCTGGGTTAGGAGGGCAGTTCTACCATGATCAGGGGACCCTTGTGTGACCTTCCCCTGCCCCTCCACACCTGGCCCCAGGAAACCGCTTTTGCCTGTAGGAGCTCCTTATTGAGTCTGCGAACCAGTAGTGGCCCCATCAGGCCACAGCTCCTTGCAGGGGCCAGGCTCCTCCCTCCTCCCCACCCCTGTTTGGCTGCTGACCACAGAGGCAGCACTGTGGAGTGCCCTAAACTGGGAACCAAGGGCCTGTGGACTTTCCCTCTCTGGGCCTCAGTTTCCCTATCTGTAAGTGTAGGTGCGCTGGAGGCTCTCTTAGCGAGATCTGGCTCTGCACCCACTGGTTCAGCCTTCTGGGGATCAGAGCAGATGAGGGCGTGAGGACGTGGAGGAGAGGTGGGTGTGAGAAGTGGCCCCGATGGCCCGAGCAAGGCAGGCTGGCTCCATTAGGATGCACTAGCCTTCCCAGCCTCTCTGCACTGTGGGTGCTCAGATATTTTCACGAAGGTTGGAACCTCCTGGGCTGTGATTCATTAATGCAGCTGACAAAGATCAGCAGCTTTGGAAATCGCAGTGGGAAGTTGAGAAGATTCCCAGGTGCTGGTGTCGGGTACTGGGAAGGGGGAAGTTGGTGGAGAGGGAAAGTAAGGATATGTGTATGGGAGTGGGTAGGTATAGAGAAAACCTAGGGATAGAGAAAACCAAAGTGTTTTTCTCCCTCTCACACACAGCTCAACACAACCCTTCTGACACCACACGTGTCAGAGTTGTTTTCCCACCACTAAGCAACTCTCCAGCAGACACCAGCTGCATGTCTGTCCTTGCTTTGAATTCAGTTCTGACACTACCCACCTGGAGACAGCTTCTAGTCCCACAGGCTAAGGGCTCAGTCCCACGACACTGCCCCTGCCTCAGAGGCCAGTCGTTGAAGCCCGAGTTGCAGCTTTCGCTTCTGACTGACTGGTTGTAAATCATGGGTTCCTGTGACCCCCTACACAGGTTCCATTAATTTGCTAGAGCAGCTCAAAGGACTCCAAGAAATCTCTACTTACGTTTGCCTATTAGTAATATTTTACTTTTATTTTATTATTATTTTTAGACACACTGTCTCACTCTGCCACCCAGGCTGAAGTGCAGTGGCATGATCATAGCTCACTGCAGCCCCCAACTCTTGTCTCAAGTGATCACCCTTCCTTAGCCTCTCAAGTAGCTGCGACTATATAGGCACGCACAGCCACACCTGGCTAATTATTTTTATTTTTGTAGAGATAGGGTCTTGCTATGTTGCCCAGGTGGGGTCAGACTCCCAGCTTCAAGCATTCTTCCCACCTCAGCCTCCCAAAGTACTGGGGTTACAGGTGTGAGCCACGGTGCCCGACCTACCCCATTGTAAAGGGTGTGACAGAGGAGTCCAGTAAACAGTCCAGTGGAAGAGATGCCCAGGGTGAGGCATGGGGAAAGGGACGTGGAGCCTCCATGCCCTGTCTGGGAGCATTCCCTCCCAGCACTTCCACGTGGTTAGCAATCCGGAAGTTCCCCAAACCTAGTCCTTTGGGGTTTTATGGAGCCTTATTACTTAGGTATGATTGATTAAATCATTGGCCATTGTTGATCAACTCAACCTTCAGCCACTCTTCCATCCCTGGAGGTTGGGGCTAGGGCTAAAAGCCCCAACCCTCTAATCATGTCTTGGTTTTTCTGGTGGGCGTCATCCTGAAGTCATAAGTCACCAGTCATCTCATTAGCGTAAAAAAGACACTCATCACTCTGGCAATTCCAAGGGTTTTAAGGAGCTGTGTGCCAGAAACCAAGAAGACCAAATAAATATTTCTTATTACATCACAGTATCACAGCAGGGGTCCTGGGAATGTGCATTTTGAGAGGGAGGGGCTTCATGCGCAGATAGGACCGTTTGGCCCCAACAAAGCAAGACCTCCTCAAAGTGTTCCAAGCGTTCTGGAAGAATGCTTGTGCATGCATATGCATATGTGTGGGGGGGTGTGGGTATATGGGTGTATATGTGTGCAGGGGGAGGGGTTGTGTGTGTGTGACGGAAGGGAGCCCACAGAGGGATTCTGGCACCATGGACCAGCCTCTGGGCCTCTTTTGCTGTACTGCAGTAAATACCTGCTGAGGCCCTGCTGTGGTAAGGCTTTGTGAGGCCCATTTATTTACTGCTTTTTTGTCTACTGACCCCTTTATTCTGCAAATGTGTATTGGGTACCTGCTCTCTGCAGGCCCTGAGTCAGCTGCTGGGGACGGAGAGGAACTGGACACAGTGCCTGCCCTCAAGGTTCAGCATGCAGTGGGAGAAAGGGACCCTGTGTGCCAGCTCTGAGCCGCAGACAGCAAGTTCATGACAGGAGAGAACTGCGGAGCATCCCCCAAGAGGTGGCCACTGGGCAGGACCTGCAGGTGTGACAGAGAATGAGCAAACCACCAGGCAAAGGCACAGGGGCATGACGAGGGAGGCACGCTTGGAGAGATGGCACAGAAAAGTCAGTGCCCGTCCAGACCTGGAGAGACCTGGGATGGCAGCTGGGGGTGGAGCGTTCTGGCTGCTCTCTGAATTCACTGCCACCCTCTGCCCCTTGTGGGGACTGAAGAGGCTCCTGCTGCCCCAGTGTTATTCCAGGAACCTGCTTTCCCTTCCTCTTCTTTCTCATCACCATCACACCCACTCCCTTCATTTCTGTTCCCACCCACCATCCCCAGGGAGGCATCAGTGTTCAGGGGAGAGAACAGCATCCTGAGCTGCTCTAGGGGCACCATCACTTTGGGACCTGCATGCAGGAGGAGGCCGGAGGGATAAGGGCAAGAGCCAGGCCTGGGAGTTGGAAGGCCTGGCTCTGCTTCTGACTCCAGTATTTTCTACCATGTGACCTTGAGTGAGTCCCTTCTCTCTAGGCATCAGTTTTCTCCTCTGTCAAATGAGAAAACTGTCTACAGAGCTGTGTGTACACAATCATTTCTTTCCTGCCTGCCTCGATGTAAACATAATAGAGGTCAAGTCATTTGATAAACACCAAAACGCACATCCGTTCTTGTTATTCCTGCAGGACACTGCCTCGCAAGGGATTTCAGCATGCACAGAGCAACTGCCTCCTCACCTCCCCACAGAGACCATTACAACTGTCTAGGAGGACCATAGCAGCTTCTGGCCTGCTCCTTCCCCCAGGGCCCTGGGCTGGGGTGGAGGAGAAGCGCCACTGCAGATCCAGTATGGGGAGAAGTGAGAAGACTGTTCCCCAGCCCTGGGTGCTGCCCACCCACAAATAAGATAGTGGGCCTGGCCATGTCCTGGTCCTCAGCCCTGAGGACCATTGCTTTTTGCTGGCCTGTACTTAGAGTTTACAAAGCTATCCATGACAGCCAGCCTGGCTGTGCCAAGGTACAAAAGCAGCCAAATGCCCATGGAGTGTGTGCTTCCCCGGCCCTGCCTGTATGTGCTGCACTGCCAGATCACAGCAGGTATGGTGTCATGAGTGGCTTCCCAGGGGTACAAGCTGACTTAGAAACAGGTCATCTGGTATTCCCGCTGCCAAAGATTTAGAGACTCAGGTTGTGACATTTCTCTTTCCCCAGAACAACCTCCAAGCTGCCTTGTGGCCTTTCGGGAGCTTATTCACAGCATAAAAGTTGCACAGCTCAGGTGTAAGGGAAGCCCAGAGCAGGCCTCCCTAAGCGGCATGAGAAAGGCTGATGAGGGTGAGTGCTGTGCCTGGATACAGAGGGACTGGAGACAATGTCTGGCATCCATGCATGCATCCATCCATCCATCTACCCATCCATCCACCCATCCATTCATCCACCAATCCATCCATGCATCCATCCATCCATCCATCCATCCATCTACCCACCCATACACCCATCCATTCATCCACCTATCCATCCATCCATCCATCCATCGATCCATCCACCTATCCATCCATCCATTCATCTATTCATTCATCCATCCATCCATTTACCCACTCATACACCCATCCATTCATCCACCTATCCATCCACTTATCCATCCACCCGCACACCCATCCATCCATCCACCCACCCACTCCCCCATCCATCCATCCACACATGTATCTTTCCATCCATGCATTTATCATGGTGGGGATAAAGGCTGCCCGAAGTACTGATCTTTAAACAGAGAAAAGGTAGAGCAGAAGCCTAAATGTAACCTTACAACGAAGTCTGTATCTTACACCTCTCATGGCCTGCTCCAGGACTGTGCTGCCTGAGGAGTTACCCTGGACTCCGGGGCAGTGGCACTGAGGTGTGTGCTGGGCTGTGACTGAGTGTGCGGTTAGCACTCGGGGGGGTCTGAAGCGCATCTGACCACTGAACAAGGGCCGACAGCTCCAGGGTCATGCGAGGGAGCCCCTCACAGCCCCATGTTCCTAACTGTAAACACACACAGGAAAAATGATTTCTATCCAAGTTCATTTGGCATCTGAAGATGGCCACATCCCTACATTCCGATGTCACCTCATAGGAATAATCTTCAAATACCCCATAAAACATGGCCACAGGACAGATGTTAGAGTGAGGCCAGTCGTAGCTAGTGAGAGAGAGAGGAATAGTAAGTTGAACTGCCCTTGAGCAGCACCATGAAATTTAAATTGAAAAAAAAAAAAGTTTTTTTTTTCTTTTTTAAACAACATTATTTAGCAGGTTGTGGCATGCATTCATGCACAAGCTAAAGTTTACTAGCCATGCCTCTGTGTGGTCTTATGGTTAGGATACAGAATCAACATGCTGCCAAAATTAATTCTTTATAGTATGGTGGGCAAGTCACTTTATTTAACTAAAACTGCGATTGCCAGCATCCGAGTGTGGTTAACGGTATCATGTGCAGAAGTTCAAGAGTGCACAGCACCCCATGGCGAGCTTTATCTTTGCTTATCATAATAAGTAAGCCTGTTAGGGCTGGGAGATCTAGCCAGATCTCCACTCAGGTAAAGGATTGCCAGCTCCCTCACTGTGGATGGTGGTCACCCAGCCTCTGTGGCTTCATGACTTCAGACAAATGTTCCTAGAGCCCTTTCTTACAATGAGCCCAGAGCTGCCCCCTGTGTGATTTTCATCTGCTCATATCGCACCTTTCCTCTCTTTTGCACAGCGGTCCTGTAGGCGTTGCTCCCGCAGACTGAATAAACCTCCGTTCTTCTGTGTTCCTCCCCGGGTCCGGATTCTAGATGCCTTACTCTGGAAGCTCAGCACTCAAGACTAGATGCCAACTTCGATCCTTCTTTCTCTAACATGCCACATCCCATCTATCAACAAGTGCAACTGGCTCTGACAACTTCACAACACCTCCATCGATATTTCCCTGGTCCTAACCCCCCTCATGAATCACCTGAACCACTGCAAAGGTCCGAGATTGCTTTCTCTGCTTCCATTAAAACACATGTGTCGGTGCTGTGAGAGGCCAAGACGGGAGGATCCCTTGAGCCCAGGAGTTTGAAACCAGCCTGGGCAACAATGGGAGACTCTGTATCCATAAAAACAAAAACAAACGCAGAGTAAACAAACCGATATCAGAGCCTATTCCTCCCACTTAAAAGCCTTCTGTGACTTCCATTTAATCTTAGAACAAAACCCAAACTTGTTGCTGTTGTCTGTTGAGGTGTCAATGGTCTGGAACAGTCCAGGCTGAAGCTGCCTGCTTCTCCGGCTTCATTTCCTATCACTCTGTCTTCTCTCCCTTCATTTCAGCCACACTAAACTTACAGCTTCTCCTGACCTTTCAGCCCTTACCTTTCCTGGAAGGGCCAGTCCCATAGACCTACAAGAGTCCATCCTTCTTTTCATCACCTGGGCCTCAGCTCAGATGCCACTCATCTGCAAGAGGCCTGCCTCACTCTCCGTACTCACCCTGTTTTCCTCATTGTACTAACCACCATCAGGATTTTTAAAGAAATTGTTTGTTGCCTGTCTTCTCCCTTAATATGTTAAGTCCCACAGGGCCAAAGTCTGTACATTCCTGTCAATTGCTGTACCTGCAGTGCTTAGAATATGCTCGGCATATGACAAGTGCTTAGGAAATATCTACCGAGTGGATGAATTGATGACCTGATACCATGGGGTCGTTTGAAGAAAATAGCTCAGTCTAATAATACAGCGGTTCCCAACATATTTTTTCTGCTCTGATATTTGACTAGACATTCACACAGCTGATACTTCTCCAGGACATCCTAAGAATGTGTCACAGACAAGAAAGTCTGCTGTTTATGTGTGACTCCTAGCACACCAACTTCTGTTTCCCATCCGGGAAATGTGTAAAAGGATATTACAGGTGCTGTGTCCCTTATCCAAAGTGCTCGAGACCAGAAGTGTTTTGAATTCCAGACTATTTTGGGAGCATTTTTGGAACGTACAATGAGATACCTTGAAGATAGAACCGGAATCTAAAACCAAAATTCATTTGTGTTTCATCTGCATCGTATACACATAGCCTAAAGGTAATTTTATACAATATTTTAATTTTGTGCATACGCTGGTGTGACAGCTGGGTGTGATAGCAAGACTGTAGCCCCAGCTACGCGGGAGGCTGAGGTGCGAGGATCGCTTGAGGACAGGCGTTAGAGGCTGCAAGGAGCTATGATCACAGCACCCTACACCAGCCTGGGCAACAGAGCAAAACCCTGTTTCAAAAAATAAACAAACAAACAAAATTTGTGCATCAAACAAAGTCTGTGTACACTGAACCATGAGAAAGCGGAGGTGTCACTATCTCAGCCCCTACCCTCATGTGGACAATCAGTGTTTGTGTGGCACCACCCTCATTCCTGACTCTGAATTTTTTTTTTTCCTTTTTTAAGGCAGAGTCTCACTCTGTTACCCAGGCTGGAGTGCAGTGGTGCAATCTCGGCTCACTGCAACCTCTGCCTCCCGAGTTCAAGCAATTCTTCTGTCTCAGCCTCCCAAGTAGCTGGAATTACATGTGCATGCCATCATGCTCGGCTAATTTTAGTAATTTTAGTAAAGATGGGGTTTTTCCATGTTGGCCAGGCTGGTGTTGAACTCCTGGCCTCAAGCGATCTGCCTGCCTTGGCCTCTCCAAGTACTGGGATTACAGGTGTGAGCCACTGTGTCTGGCCCTGACTCTGAATTTATATGCTACCAACAAGCAATCATTTCCTTACACATATTCACACTAAGTATACTTAACAGTAAAAAATATGACATGCCACTAACACAGTGAGGAATCATGTGCTCAGGGGAGCTAAACAGCCAGCGGCATCAGCAGAAGACCCAGATCAGCTGTTCAACAACAAACAGCAACAATAAACAATGGCAGCCTTCTGGTCTCCCAACCACGCTGTGCTTTGATTAAAAGGTTACGGGACACTGTATTTTACCTTCTAGGTGAGAAGGAACATCAGAAGCAGTTGCAGAAGGAACATCAGAAGCAGTTGCAGTGGGTCCTCTGGGGACAAGGAAGCATTCTGCTGGGTGACTTTTTAGTGGGTTAGGGTTAGGGTTAGGGTTAGGGTTAGGGTTGTGCCCCACTAACAATGGGCTTAGAATTTTTAATGGTATCTGCCTCATTAACAATGGTCTTAGAACCAAGAGCTGCTTTCTGTTGGTTCAGTGTACACAAACTCTGTTTCATGCACAAGATATTTATTTAGTTTTATGTTTCTTTTTTGGAGACAGGGCCTCACTCTGTTTCCCAGGCTGGTGTGCTGTGGCATGATCACGGCTCACTGCAGCCTCTAACTCCTGGGCTCACGCAAGCCTCTCACCTCAGCCTCACACGCAGCTGGGACTATAGTCACATGCCACCATGCCGGGTTAATTTTGTTTTCTTTATTTTTTGTCTTAGAAGTCTCTCTTTGATTTTATAAGCCGACATGATTTCTTGTTCTGTTGTGAATGCACACTGCTCTAGGCCTCAGTTAACCCATCACAGGTGTGCTTCACGCTGTCCACGGGCACTCTTTCTGCAGGTTAACGTCATCTGCACGGTTGGTATCATCATGATCACCTTGATTCAGAAGCATTCTGGCTATTTCCCCATCAGTCAATGAAACGAACAACTGGAGCCTGATTATCAATGTTAAAATGCCATTATTGTCAACTTCCTCCAGCTGACTGGTGAACTCCGAAGGTATACTTTTTCCAAACATAAAGAGGTCAGACATCCTTTTCTTCTCACTTGACAAGCTGAATCCTTCTAAGTCGCCATCTTGTTCATCATCATCACTGAACATAGCCAGAGGCCAGAGGTCATGCCAGGCGTGCCCAGCTGTGTCTTTAGTCACAATGTTCCAAGCATTGGCAACAGCGTAGATAGCATCCTTCAGGCTAAACTCCCCAAAACCTTCTACACCTACACCTCTGTTCACTGCTGCGAGCATGCAACTCAAGAAAGGGTTTTTGTATTTACTTTCCATTGATCTAAAGATACCCTGGTTACATGGCTGAACTAATGAAGTCACATTTTGGGGAAAGTGCACAGCATAAATATTATCTTTCATGAGAATTTCAGTTGGAGGATGAGCAGAACAGTAGTCAAGGCATAAGAAAATCTTCCTGTCATCATCTGGTCCAAATTGTCTGCAGCAAGCACAAGATGCCTGATATGAAATGCTTGTAAAACCGATCAGAAAAGACGTCCTTGGTGACCCACACCTTTTTGTTTTGTTATATATATATATATATATATATATATATATATATATATATATATATATAAAGTTCTGGGGTACATGTGCAGATCATGCAGGTTTCTTACATAGGTATACATGTGCCATGGTGGTGGTTTGCTGCATCCATTGCCCCGTCATCTACATTAGATATTTCTCCTAATGCTATTCCTCCCCAGTTTCCCACCCGCTGCTATTCCTCCCCTAGCCCTCAACCCCCAGGCCC